>JAFBJT010109275.1:93336-114348 GCA_016785325.1 Chascanopsetta lugubris
ACACACACACACACACACACACACACACACACACACACACACACACACACACACACACACACACACTATACGAGACTGGAGAGGTCCAACGCCTCAATGTGACGTTGAACTAATCAGATTTGAGGAGGGAAAGTGTTTGATAAACAAATCACTTTCTCCATCCCTCTGTTCTCCGTCGTTCCCCCTCTACGTTCTCACTAATCAGTAGGAGAGCTTTTAGAGTGCAGAGTGGCATTCCTATTTACTCACTAATGCGTGTCAACAGCCACATCTACTCCATGACGATGAATAAACAACTATTTACCCCATAACCACTCTTCACTCTCAAAAGCAACTCCTTTTTGCAAGAGCTACAAAGCGTTTCAGCAGCAGGGCACAGAAGCCCGGTGGAATAGCTTTTTGAAATGAATTCTGAATGTGGCTTCAATGCACCATAACACATCTCAAATCTGTGTCTTCTGAAATAAAGCATGTAAAAAAATAAAAGACATGCAGTAAAAGCAGGATGTTGACCTTGCAGGTCAATAACTGTGGTGGATCTGAATCTGGCTGCTGAATGTGTTTACATCAAGAGACAGAGAACATGTGAGCTTTGGTTTCACCTGTCTCTAATCTGAAGGAAAACATGCACATGTGCAGTAAACACTTTGCAGTAAAGGAGCAGGTCCTTTCTACAGGGGCCGCCATGTTTTTACAGTAGCCCAGAGTGGACAAACTAAACATCATTAGAGTTGTAATGAAAACGGAAGTCTACCATAGGTTCTCCTGTTCAGGAGGGTGAGGATGAGGTGATGGATACAACATGCAACTTCACCTCTAGAGGTCACCAAATCTCACACACTTCATCTTTAATCCTGCCACATGTCATTTATAATTGGCTTTAGCAACCCAAGCTGTATACATAGATAGCATGAATGAATGAATGCATGAATGAATGGATGGATGAACGAATGAAGGCAGGCCATCAGTACTATAAGCAGATCAAAAAGCTTCAGAGTTGCATACGTCTCACAGCTTCATCACGACTCGATCCAACTTCCCCAAACTTTACATGCAGCTTCAGATCAATGTACCAACAAAGAAGTCAGTGTCAGTTGATCCAGTAACATTTGAATGTGCTGATTTGAAAGTATCTCTATGTCAGTCGACCCCTTCAATCTCCTCCCCCAGTCTCTGCATGCATCTCTCTTCACTGGAGGTATTTTTTTTTTACTCTGCCAAAGAAGCAGCATAACATTCTGCTCGTAGGAGGGCTGGCTGAGCCTCACTGTTCCTCTTCCATATTTATGACTGAGAGGTGTGCAAGGAATTGCTTCCACACCCCCTCCCACTTTATCTCCCCATCTTCCAACTATCTATCCATCTGTCCATTTTTCCATAATACCTGCTGATCATTGGCTTTGCTCACTCTGCTGTAACTGCGTTTGCAACGAGTTGGTTTTTAAAAACAAGAAACCGTTTTATTTTTCATAACCTGTCGCTTTGATTTTAAATCTGAAATCTAGAATGAATATCTCGTCTCTGTTGACTCAAGTCAAATGTTGCAGGATGATGTGAAATGACGAAGAATTACATTTCCTTAAGACATACTACAGGAAGAAGAAATATTTCAATGTACGTTTACGCAGTAGTTTACAAAAATATGTTTGATTGAAGAAAATCAGTGAAGACTGAATGACACAAAATGAATGAAGACTAAGTCCTTTAACAACATATACTGGAAAACATAAACATGTATGTAATGGTAAACTTGGGCAGCGCCTGTGGTATAGATATTCTTTAGGAGGAGATTGCAGCTTGGAATGAAATAAGTATTGATGGTCAAATCTTATGTGATGCTATAACAATAAAGGAGTGGCTCACTGTGGAAACGATCAATGTCTTGCTGAGTCAAGATCAATGTGTTGCGGAGTCATACATTTGCCTCATAATCTTCCAAACAAAAACTTTGTTCATGTATTTACATTCTCTGGCAACTCCTGTGTTAAAGCTGAGAATGGATCTATTGCAGGATTGTGCTGTACATCAACACAGGATCCCAAATGGAGCAACATAAGGTTATTGGATAAGTTCTGAGCAACACAATAAGGAAAACAAGGGCTGAGTTCCATCTGTTATATACTGTATGTGGGCGAGAGCCAGGGAATTGAACCAATGACCTCATGCATTCAAAGTGCATACTGTACCACTGAGCTACTATACACCTGCTTGCTGTTTAACCAAATGACTGAGAGGGAACACAGCGGAGACAATTTTGAGATAAGTAACAAACAGACGTGAAAGAAAATGTCAGGGTACAACTAAAATTAGGACAGGAATCTAATTATTGACCCTGTGGCTAGTGGACAGCCACTCTAACCTCTAAACCACTGGTTCTGTAACACACACTCTATTTCAAACATCGGACCCATAGGCCAAAACAGGTCCGCAACATGAGAGGACACAAATGGCATTTCTTCTGCTGCTATTTCAAATGTGTCCACTGGGGGTTGCACACAACACTGTCAAACGGTTGCTGTCAGTTTTAGGTGATTACGCTATGACTTAACTGGTCAGGTCCACATGCAATCAAAGTGGCCCCTGAACTAAAAGGAGTTTGACACTTGTCGAGTTACTTTCTACTGCTTTGAATGAACTAACATGAATGGCCACTCTTAACGGTCTAATTTCCATTTATCCTCTTAATGATTCGCGTCAGATTTACAGTCAGAGAACTCATTACATATGAATTATTTAAGGTTAAAGCTGCATTAGAATGTACCACAGTCATCAGATTCTGGCCTGCAGATCCCTCACATGTTTTGAGTAGAACCTGAATGTAATTCAAGGAGACCGGTGGATTCAAACCTGCCAATCTGATAGTAACAGTCATGTCACGAGGATTACATTTTTTCATCACTGCTGTGTGTGATGTTAAGATTAACTCAAGCTCCTGACCTGTATCTGCAGAACTGTATCCACTGAACTGCTGCCACGTGTAGTGGCGGTGCCTGGGGTGGGTCCATCCAAGGTGTACACTCAAAACTAGTGGAATATCTTGGTAGAAACTTAAAGGTGCAGTGTAAGAGTTCTGTCATTTGTATCACTTGTAAAAAATATTGCAAAACAGTTACATTCCGAGATTTTCTCCGAGATCATCTAAATGGATTGTTTTTTTCATTACCTTTAATTGAACCCATTAATGTATATTTACATGAGGGGAGCCCACATGTTTTTACAGTAGCCCAGAGTGAACGTACTAAACATCTTTTATGTTTTAATGACAGCTGAAGTCGACCATAGGTTCTCCTGCATGATCAGTACAACATGCAACTTCGCCTCTAGATGCCACCAAGTCTTATACACTGTACCTTTAAATATGGGCCTGGTCAGGTTAGTAGTAGAGGGGGTTGTTAATCAAGTTGCTATGGTGTTAATGAAATGAACAACAAGTGCACAAGAGAGGCAATAAAGAGACAACCCCTAAAAAAGGAATGGTTTTACAAGTGCAGTGGCTTTTCTCCCCATGCTCTTCTTTTGTGAATGTTTTTTTGAATGTTTTTTTTTTCACTCTTATTGTACTCAGCTAGTGTCAGTGTCACAGGCAGTCCAACTCCTCCAGGGTGGCACATCAATACGCGCCATTGCCAGAAGGTTTGCTGTGTCTCTCAGCACAGTCTCAAGAACATGGAGGAGATTCCAGGAGACAGGCAGTTAACTGTAGGAAAGCTGGACAGGGCCGTAGAGGATTCTTAACCCATCGGCAGGACCTGTTTCTACTCCTATGTGCACGGAAGGACAGGAGCCAGAGCCACTGGTGTGGATGTCTCTGACCAAACAATCAGAAACAGACCCCATGAGGGTGGTACGAGGGCCCCCATGTCCTGTAGTGGGCCTTTGCTCGGCAGCTTGGAACTCAGTCGGCATTTGCCATAGTACATCAGAATTGGCAGGTCCGCCACTGGCGCCCGGTGCTTCTCACACATGGGAACAGGTTCACCCTGAGCACATGTGACAGACGTGAAAGGGTCTGGAGAAGCCGTGCAGAACGTTACGCTGCCTGTGACATGGTTCAGCCTGATTGGTTTGATGTTGGGTCTGTGATGGTCTCGGGAGGCATATCCACAGAGACCTGTACAGGTTAGACAACAGCACCCTGACTGCTATAAGGGATTAGGATGAAATCCTCAGACCCACTGTCAGACCCTACACTGGTGCAGTGGGTCATGGGTTCCTCCTGGTGCATGACAATGCCCGGCGAGAGTATGCAGGTAGTTCCTGGAGGATGAGGGAATGGCTACCATTGAATGGCCCCCCACACTCGCCTGACCTAAAACCAATTGAACACCTCTGGACATTATGTTTCGGTCCATCGGATGCCGCCATGTTGCACCTCAGACTGTCCAGGAGCTCAGTGATGCCCTGGTCCAGATCTGGGAGGACATACCACAGGACACACCCCTCGTCTCATTAGGAGCATGCCCCGATGTTATCGTCCATGCATTTAAGCATGTGAGGGACATAAAAACTACTGAGTACAATTTTGAGTTGCTGCATCGAAATGTCAGCCAATGGACTAGCCTGTTGCATCATTTCTGGAGTGTCTTTGAATAGAGTCCTTTGTAGCTTGATCATTTTCATTTCCATCCAAGGATGTGTCATCTTTTAAATCCTAATATAATACCAGACCTATATCAGTATAATAGATATCCGGTAAACAATTATTCCTGAGATCTGATGTGTTTTCAAAGTGTTCCTTTAATTTTTTGAGCAGTGTATATGAGCATGAATCCCAGCATGGCAGTGTATCATGCATTATGGCTGTATCAGTATCCACACACTCAGGAGATGTTCATGTCTGATGGCCTCACAGCAACAGCCCCGCATGACCTCAAATGACCCCTGAGGTTGTCATGGCAGTGTCAACCTTTTTTCTCACAACACCACACAGTTCCATTACTGTGGCGTAATTTATTCATGAAATCATTACTTTACAGGGCCACTGTGTGTGTTTGTGTGTGTGTGTGAGTGAGTAGTGTGAGTAGTGAAAATGGGAGAGATATTTTGCCTTGATGATGATGCAAATGTGTGCATACGTGATGTCAGGATCGTCTCTGCATGCTTAGTGTGTTTGTTGGATGTTTTAGTGTCTGTTCACATGTCGTGTCTGAAGCATACATTTAGAAATCAGTCACGCTGCACTCGCGGTGTAATTCAAGTCACTGGGGAGCTTAGCTGCTGCTGCCACTGCCATCACTAAGTAACCACCACTGCTTGTCTTCATTGGAGCCTTTGGAGTCTCATTGGCTGAACAATATTTTATGATGAAAATAATAAAAGCAATAACTGGATCAACACCTGTGGTGCACCAGCAGACAGATTTTTTTTAAACTTTGAGAGATGGAATGAAGTATTTTTATTCTTTATAATTAATCTCCAGCCTGATACAGACTGCACAGTCTGCCTGACAATTATTTATACTGATAAAATTGAACTTTAGCTCTAACTCAAGGTTGCATTTATGCTTGTCCATTCTTGTCATATCATGATAAAGTTTTGTTCACTTTTTAAAGTGTTACAAATATTGCTCCTGAAAATGGGGGAATATATTATTTTAAACCAGGGGTGTCAAACTCAAATACACAGTGGGCCAAAATTTAAAACCTGAACAAAGTCACGGGCCAAGATTGAACAAATGAACCTTTTGATATGAACCCAAACAAATTTTGCTTTAACACTGAATATGAACCAAGCAACGCTTATTACTATACAATATATAACTTAATAATGGAGACATGCAAAATCAAATTTCAAATAAAAAAAACACATCAATGGCATTCATTTATTGAATACATTTTAAATAAAAATCGTATGCCTCTTGTCTATTCGGGGGCCAGCTCAAGTAGTCATTTGGTATTGTCTCGCGGGCCAAATATAATTACAGCGCGGGCCAAATTTGGCCCACGGGCCAGAGTTTGACACCTATGTTTTAAACAGATAAACGTCAAAGGCATTTCAGCTGCAACCATGAACTGGCATTTTTCAAAATAAACGAAAACCTTCATTGAGACATTTTGATTAGAATGGTGGTCAACAGAGAAGAGGATTCAATTTCAAAACATTTATAGAGTCATTCTTTTTCACTTTGGCATTTTGATAAGAAGGGAGTATAAAATATTGGTCATTTTTTGTGACGTCTAGAATTACAATCAAACAATTAAATATAACCCAATGTATGACTTGGTTTTTACATTATCCTTAAATCAGCCCTTTAATTCACATCAAGAGGGGGTCCTCCCTACATATTACAATAGCCCAGATTGGACATGATTGGCATGACAACCGAGGGCTACCATAGGTTCTAATTATTTAAGGGTGAGGTGATGGATACAATATGCAACTTCACCAATAGATGTCACCAAATCTTACACACTGCACCTTTAAAGTATATATAAATCTACATGCAACATTTCATAACAAATCATCTGAATAAGACAAGTTCCTGGGCATTAGAGCAAACATATAATGTAGTATACTGTAATTCTAAACTGCAGTTGACAGTATGAAAAATGCTGATCTAATTGTTTTTGAAGACTCACAGATTGGATTACTCCATCTTTAAACTGTAAATATAAGTGTGTATAGAAATACAATCATATTTCATGGAGCACAAGATGTGACCTATCTAGCTGAGATGTGTCTTTGAATATGTGTGAGAGATAACCTTGTGTGTGTTCACTCCCTGTCACTATCACAGGCGCCTGCAGTCTGAAGGAAAGCATCTGGTTTCAGCATCTGGACACACACACACACACACACACACACACACACACACACACACTGGAGGTGTGTGATATAGAGACAGTGAGAGGACACCAAGAAGGTTATCTGTGATCGTGCCCTGCAGTTATGTTACACATGTACATATAAGCACACATGTACGCAATTCAGACTCACACCCTCTCACAAACACAACACACACACACACACACACAACACACACACACACAAAGAAGAAATACCTGCTACACCTTGTTTCTGAGTCATGCTAAGGCTGAGCATGACTTGCATCCCATTACATGAGATGACCTACTGTGTTTTACAAAGTGTATTTCATTCATAAATATCCTCCTCTGCGTGTTTACAATCAAATTGCATGTAATAACACTTGGTTTAGAATGAGCTCCAAAGTTAGAATCATGACACATGCATAAAAATGATGGGTGCGATTTTGCTCTCTCATCAAAACCAAGGCTTTTGGTCCAAGCCTAAATACTTTAAATATACCATCTCAGATTTAAAAAGAATATTATTTTTATGAATGAAATATATCTGTAATTCAACCTAAGACTTCACTGAAGGGCCAGAAGGAATTCTTTTAATCTATTTGAATATTTCAGGAAAAAAACTCTCTCTCTAAAAACCCATGACAATTGACCCGCCCCGAAGCTCAGATAAAGCTTGTACTATTTTGCTCTTAATTTTATTCCACTTACTGTGTTTGTGTGTGTGTGTGTGTGTGTGTGTGTGTGTGTGTGTGTAAAATGTTGGAAACAGTGAGGATAGCATAGTCAAAAAATGGAGTTGGTGAGATACATTGTGCAAAGCGACTTATATGCATCACTTTATATGCATTTAATTTCCTTGACATTTCCCACTAATGAGGGAAGAGGCCATAATGCTGAGTCATTAATAGCTCAGTCCAACCATTTAGAAACAGCCCTATTGTACACCAGTACTTGGTGCCGGTCATTGTATTTGTCAGATGTGAAAAATGGGGTCTAAGACAGATTGAGGAAACTCCATCCTCATGTTAGAATTAGAAAATATTTATGTATATCACTTAATAAATAGGCAGAGTGGCTCAGTGGTTAGAGCAGTCGACTTTGGAAGCAAAGGTCACTGGTTCGGATCCCACTCAGGCCCTGTAGCAGTGTCACTGGCCCTAACACTGATACCCAAAGGAAAGGCCCTGTGTGTACTGGCAGAAATGCCCAAAGAGCCAAAATACTGGATAAGCGGTTGAACATAACATAATGTGACATCGTTTAATAAAATAAACATTAGAAACATATGTGTGAAAGGGCCTGTGCTATCTTTACAATCATGTGATCACTCTGCTCATGAATAGGGTAGATTTACAGTGGTTAAGTTGATTGTGAGTGAGTGTGTGTGTGTGTGTGTGTGTGTGTGTGTGTGTGTGTGTGTGTGTGTGTGTGTGTGCTTGGTGGATATGAATGTGTGTGTGTGTGTGTGTGTCCCTCTGCTGAGAACCACAGGGACCAATGACAGGGCCGCTTGGAGCAATTTGAGCCGATGAAGACGTACTAGTGGGGAGCTGAGAGCTAATTAGAGCAGCGGAGGCACCTGCAGACTGCTCAGCTGAACTGGGACAGATCTACTAAATACATTCAGTGGATCTGGGATTCATTTATCACAGCTTGAGACCCAAGGTGTTGCCGCCCTGCTTTAGGTGAGCTCCAACCTGGTGAGCCCATTAATACAGTTCAATAAGCATCAAGTCCCAGGATTCAGCTGAAAGTATGAGTGAGATTCTTTTTTTTCTCGTTGCTAACACAATGAATTAAAGTAATGAATCATGGTATTAAGGCCAAATTAAACCTGTGCTGATTTCCTTTCAGGTGAGAGGAAGGAGGGAGACATGTCACAGATACACATTTACAAAAGGTGTCCCCCTGGAAATGTTCGTAAAATCATGTTCAAGAGTGAGATCAAAGTTGTATTATCCCTGTTCACTGAACTGCACAGCTCAGACTTTCACTTAATTAAATTAAATGAATGAAGCATTAGGAGCTAGCAGTGTGTGTGTGTGTGTGTGTGTGTGTGTGTGTGTGTGTGTGTGTGTGTGTGTGTGAGAGAGAGAGAGAGAGAGAGTGTGAAACTAGAGTTTGAACAGGTCAGTGGGGGCAGGGGCCTTGTAAGTGATTGAGAGTAACATCTTCAGCGCATTTATGTTTTTGTTAGTATTTAAATGTTTAGTTGTTAGAACTTTAACAATTAATGTTAATAAACACAAACTGTATATTATGTAGTTTTAATATGTGCAGGGTTATTTTATATAAAATGAATTTTGTGACTGAACAAGTCAATTTCACCCATTCACTTGGGAACGATGAGGTTGAAAATACAAAAATAAAAAAGTAAAAAAATAAATAAAACCCAGTGTAAACAAAACTGATAAGTGCCTTTAAATTTTTAAGTGCATTGCATCTATGGAACAAAATGTGCAGAATAAGACAGTGGGTGAGGGACACAACTCTTATCTGTATAGGTGTATGTCCAAGGTTGAAAATTGTATAAACACGTATCCCACACACAGTCACACTGCATTTGTATCTAGGTGCTGTGTCAATGAGTCGGGCATCCCATACACACACACACACACACACACAAACACACACACATGCATGTAATTACATGGTTCATCCTGTCTCTATCCTTGAACCTTAGTGACTGTAGAGCATGTATGGTGCTGCTGCCCTAAAATAGAACTATATAATATATGAATGGCAGAAGAGACTTGTGAATCGATACCCAATAAGATATTAACCAAAATTAAACAAAACAAGGAAATTAACTTGTTTGTTAATTTGGGGGAAATGCATTCTCACACAATACCAATAGATGTTGTTGATTATTAGAATGATTTATTGTTGATTTTAACATCAGCAACACTGATAGAAAAGAAATAAAAATACTTTAATAGATAAATCAATAAAATGAATCAATATATTTATCGACAGCAATAACAACATCAAAACCTATAGAGACCAAAGAGCGAGCCACATGGAGCTAATCCCTCCTCCAGCACAGACAGAAGAACATGACCATTCCTCATATTCAAGTATTCATATTGTAACCAATAATCTTTTGTTAGAGCACACTGTAATTATACAGATGCAGGGGCACACAGTATAACTCACTCTGCCCTGAAGACTGGCTGCAAAGTGTCTTGACCTGCACTCCAGTAGGGTCAGGGGAGCAGCATAACAGTGCAATTATTTTCCCAACCTCTTTCCTGAGAACCATGAAAACATTCACCTGCTGACAGAAACAGAATGTTCCTACTGAACAGGTGAACTACAATAATAACCAAACTACTGCACCTCCACATGTATAACATTGATGTATTGGCTGCAAGAGCTACACAACAGAACCGATCCTACAGAGGACAGTTTGTTGAAGCATTGCACTATTCTAATGTAATGTAGACTGCACATAAATGCACTTTATAGTATCAAATCATCAAACTGGTCACAACAGACAGAATTTGTTCCACTAGAATCTAGTGATTGTCATCTGGTGGGTCGCGACCCGGAAATTGGTCACGGTCTGATTTTTGATGGGTTGCAGGCCTTTGATCGGGAGAAAAGTTGCTGTTGTGCTTTTATTTTGAAGGGTTTTTTAATGCATTAAAGTGCCGTCCATTCACACTCCTTAACAGTAGGTGGCGATGATGCCCTGTAATGCTACAAGACACCCGCAATTTCACAGATGGAAGGAAACCAGCAAAATGTGTTTACATATGCTAATTGACTATGATTTGGGTCGTGTCTCGTCATTAAGGGGTGATGGTGGGTCCAGAAGCCAGACCAGTCAAGAACCACTGCACTAGATATTGCACAGTTAATTAATTAACATAAAAATGCATTTTTTTATAACCAGTAACAGGACAGTAAAATTAAACTCCAGGTGGTATCTTCGCCACACTTCACAAAACTGCATCAAGAAAATCAATTACAAGTCAAACTAATGCAATTACCAATTAGCCTCCTAATTAACTAAGTAACTGACAATTAACTATGAGGCAACATTAACAATACACTAACAAGACAAAGCTAATAATTAGCTGGGCTCTAATTAAATGCAGCCTTTAATTGCTGTGCCAGCTTCATTTAGTTTTTATTCTCTCATCAAAAACATGCCTGTTGCAGGTAATGAACAACAGCATCAATGCATATGGATGCTGATAGGCTACGTTTACGCGCACATTAGTCAGAGCATTGCAATTTATATCGTTTACATTTGCTTTGTATCTATTGAAATGTTGTATACGAGTCAATGCCAGCTCAGACACAATGACAAATAACAGAGGGAGACACATGGATGTAGTGCTAGACCACTCATGCACAATAGGTTTGTTTTGCTTGAGTGAAAACATGCTCAATGGCAATGGCAGCGCTCTGAAGTCTGACATGCGCTGCGTCTCACTTTATCTGTCATCGTTTGTCCCTTTAACTTGCTAATAGCTTGTCAGGGGTGTTAAGTGCAGCTTTGTGAAAACAGGGTTGTGTTGTGATGTGTGACTGCAGACTCTATTCATCCTTTACACACGGACATGTGCACATAATGAGACTCACATCCATGTGTCAATATGAAATAGCACAGCTGTGTTAAGGGTTCCATCAGAAATAAATACATAAATACACTGTATGGGCATAATATACAGTGTTCTGCATATTGGAAGGGCTCATTTCAATTGCTGTCACCATCTTCTTTGGACTCCTGGACATTACTGTAAGCAGTGCATCTCAAATAAAAGAGGTGATAGACTTGGTAATATCCTGTTGAACTGGTTCAAGAAAAAGCAACCCCACAAGATGTTATGGAAATTGGTTTTGTGTGTTTTTTTGTGTAATCCTGCTTTGATTACAAAAAGGGAAAAAAATGAAATGTCTTAAAAGCTGGAAAATCCTAAAATGTTGCTATATCAATTTGCACACACTCCTAAATTCCAGTCCCCTAAATATGCCTGAATGGTTCTAAAATGTCCTTATTTGTGTGAAATAAGTGAAAATCCATTAATTATTTCAATTTCCTGACCAACTGTGCATCCAGACGAGAAACAGATGGGAAAAAAGAAAAACAATCCAATTCCACCAAGAACTTTTCTTTCTTGGTAGTAAGACTAACAACAACCAGTTTCTCTTGTCTCTCTCTCCCACATGACATTTTGCTTACAGACATTTAACCTCATACTTCAAAGACACTCAAATCAGTTATAGTACTGTATAAGAACCTGTAGAAGAGATGAAATGTGGCAACAATGTCACTTGTGTAAGATTTGGTGACATCTACAGGTGAAGTTGAATTTTGTATCCTTTACCTTATCCTTCCCATCCAAGCGTGCATTGGAGAACCTATGGTAGCCCTGAGTTGTCATTCAAGTTCAAACGGTGCTCAGTACGTCCAATATGGGCTATTGTAAAAACATGGCTGCCCCCATAGGGAGGATCCCCTCCTGATGCAAATAGACATCAAAGTGCATTTAAGGATTATGTAAACAGCAGGTCATACATTGAGATGATTATACATCATACACAATCAAAATGTCTGTATATAATCTTTGAAATGATATTTCAACAGATACAAGTGACCAAAATTCATAGAAATCATACACACTGCACCTTTAAAGAGTTACTCACATGGAAGAGCCTTAGGAGAGAGTGTGCCAACATGTGGTTTCAAAGTGTTGAGGCCCAGTGTAATAAACATGAATAAGAGGAACTATAAGTGTGGCCCCAGTGTTTCCCATATTGGTCTCCATTAAAGTGACTGTAGACTTCACATTAATTACCATCAATACATGATTATCTTTTATTGTATCTATAAAGGACTTTATCAGGTCTTGATGACCCTCAAAGCTCTTTACAGTACAGTTTACATTCACCCAGTCACACAAACATTCATAGTGCGAGTGTAGCCCTATTTATCTATGAGCACATGGGACTATGTGGGGGCTCAGCATCTTGCCCACTTCAGCATGCAGAGCAGATTTTCATAACTTTAACCGAAGCTGACAGGATTAAGTTTGACCCCATTTGGACCCGAGCTTTGGCCCCATGAGGTTTCTCGGTCCCAACGAGATGTTGACACACACACGTATGCACGTATCGTCTTCCTTGTACCCAACAGGTATCAGAGGACAATAAAAATAGATGAAAGAAATGAATCTTATCCGTCATGTCCGGAACTAAACACACAGGATGACAACACAAGAGCTGAAAGAGAGAGCCATGTGCAAGGACATGACACAAAGCACATGTACGAAACGAGTGTGACAGAAATAGGGTGTTGATTAATATCCAACCAGAGAGTTCTTGGTCTGTTTCTCTAATATTTCCTGGCTATTGTGGTGGCTTTTATGGTCCCACAGGAACAACTACCTCCCAGCAGTTACTGCCACTTGATTGACTTACATGTGTCCACGTGGCCGACCTCAGGGGCCAAAATCGGGAGAGGAAAGTGGATCAGGGAGTAGCGGTCAGCCTTTAGAAATTCAATCAAATCTGGGATTTACTACTATAGAGGAAATTGTTGGAATCTCCGCTGCCTGTTTATGCCACAGTGTCGTAAAGGGGAGCGAGATTTGTTCGTCTTTAGAAGTCATTAAGTATTTTATTGCGCCCATCCTTCTTGATTTGAAAACTCGAAACAATGTCCTTACAGATCCAGCCGAGATGCAACTCGGCAGATCAGCGATAGCTCAGACAGATGATGAAGAGTATCCTCACTGAACTGTATCTTCTCACTGTCAACCATATCAAACACAAAACAAAGAGTTCCCCTATCTTTGTTCTTGAGATTGATGCCATTGATGAGCATAGTTCCTTCAGGTATTGCTCTTTGGGCTTCATGAAGCAGTAGAACATCAACACATCTAGTGTTCTTGTCTTATTGATGTTGGTTTGCAGACATACAACTTTCAATTGCAAACTGTTCTTCATTTACTCTCACAGGCACACAGCACTATTCCACATGGCCTTCATATATTCTGTAACAGCAGTGTCCATCCTGGTGATGGAGTGTAAGATTTTGGTCATTTTTGTCACTTTGTCACACAAAATATTACAAAACAATTAAATAGTGACATTTGTATGAATTTTTAATCAGCAAAGTCATGCCATGTCATCTTTAATCCAGCTATCTGGGTCACAGGGTATTTCTACCTGTACACATAGGGCCATTGGAGGTATCAGTGCCAGATCCACGACCCTAACCACTGAACCACTGCCAACCCCTTAATAAACTAAACCTACGTAAGTGTTATATATATATTTCTATTACCCTTAAATGAGACCTTTAATGTAATTATTTACATGAGGAGCAGGTCGTACAAACCATCTTTTGAGTTGTATTTACTATTGAAGTCTGCCAAAGGTTCCTGCATGCTTAGAAGTGTGAGGGGGGGGGTGATGGATACAAGATACAATTTCACCTCTAGATGTCACCAAATCTTACGCACTGCACCTTTAAACACAAAATATAAAGGCTAAATCTAGGACAACATAGTATTTCTGCATATAGGCCATACAGTCTCAGCAGAATAAGATCACACCACATGTGGTAGTGAAAGAGCGAAAACTCTCACAATCCTGTTGCACCCGCAGAGTTTTTTCTAACATGCCATCATCTTGCCATGCCAGATACACACTGTTCACACATTTCATCAAGTTCCCTTGACACAGGAGTTTTCTTTTGAACTTGTACAGACATTACAGATACTGAATGGATCCCTCACAGGACACGATGACAACAAATACAAAGTAAATGTACTGGTAAACGAAGTGAACATATGGGAATCCTCTGTCCGACTCAACATGAAGGTCTTTGAAATCCATTTGGTCCCCCAGACATACGAGACACCTCATTTTGCTCTTTCTCTTTCAAGTTATAACCAAAACGTTGGCTGGTTGCATCACTTGCATTTGATGTGGAGATTGTCAAGAGCCTCTTTTTAATGGTGTTTGCTTTTATAGACTAGACACTGTGCAATGAAAACACATCTTACAGCCCTGGATCCATTCATTTCATCATCAATCTCTATTTGGAGTCAGTCATCCATCAGGTAGACGGATGGAGGCTCAGTCCTCAGCTTTGACAGTCTGCATTCGGACACGTCCTTGACCAGGGCTGTCACTTCCTGTTTGAGATTCAAACATTTCTTCAAACCAAAGATGGAACGTTTATATTCAAACCGGAGAAACTATTTAAAAGTGTCATATGCAGCCCGGACTCTCAAGACTATAAAATGTGCACTCTCCCGCAGAGGGCGCTCTGAGCGCAACTTGACTGTTTGAACACCTGCTTAGTCATCAGTAGACTAAGTGTTAAAGGTGCAGTGTGTAAGACTTCAGTTATTTTTGTCACTTTTTAAAAATACTACAAAACATTTACATACTAACTTCATCTTTCTACAGGGGCCGGCATGTTTTTACAGTAGCCCAAAGTGGACATATGAAACATCTTTTAAGTGTTTTAAGAGTTTTAAATAAAAAACTGCATTCTATAGGTTCTCCTGCATGCTCAGAAGGGTGACGTGAGGGTTCATCTTTGGGTTCACCTGTTAACTCTCCATCTGAGTGAGGCAGGCACAGAGGCATGAGTATGTGTGCGTGTGTGTGTGTGTGTGTGTGTGTGTGTGTATGTGTGCATGTGCATGTGCATGTGTGTGCGTGTGTGTGTGTGTGTGTGTGTGTGTGTGTTGGGGGGGGGGCGCACAATGTTCAAACAACTTTGAACCTGTACCGCGTTACATGCAATTATATTCAAATTGGATTTTGGGGAAAAAAGTAACACCTCTACCATGACCCTGAAATTGAGAGGCTGGCTGACAGCCAAGGCAGCAGTGTATGAATAGTGTGTGATAGGATATGAGTAGGTGGGGTAATGCAGGGTTCAGTATCTAGTAGCTCGACGGCACCTCTCACGTCACAGACGCCCTGTTGTCTGGGGGTCATCCTTCCTCTCTGTCTCTAAAGCTGAGGGACAATTATTCTTGGCCTCTGTTCAAGGACATTCTCAGCAACAAATGAGCTTTAGCGATTGCAAAACTATACATATACACTCCAAACACAAATGTAAAAATACAATTGTCTTTCATGCAAAACACATTTGTCTATGTTTTTTTTTACCTTAAAGGTGCAGTTTGTAAGATTTGGTGACCCCTAGAGGTGAAGTTGCATGTTGTATCCATCACCTCACCCTCACCCTTCTGAACAAGCAGGAGAACCAATGGTAGACTTCGGTTGTCATTAAAACTCAATAGATGTTTACTACGTCCACTTCTACAACTGTAAACACATGGCGGCCTCCATAGAGAGGACCTCCCCTCCTCATGTAAATACATTGATAGATTCATTTTAGGGTAATGGGGAAAAAATTTAACATTTACGTGATTATAAATTCATGAAGATGTCAGTTAATAACAGTAATTGTTTTGTCATATTTTTAGAAGTGACAAAAATGACCAAGGTCTTACACACTACACCTTTAACTGAAGAGATGTGTCTGTTAAACCCATTGTCCCTTTTCTGGAGAATGCTTCCAGTCTATGAAAACATTTGACAGAAAACATTAAATCACAAGATGCAGAAGGTGTGAACTAACTACTTGGATATCTGCAGCAGCAGTAGAAAGCACTATCCCAGAGAACCTGTTTTGGGTTTCCTGTATAAATCGGTCAGTAATCTGGAATCGAGCAATTTAATCCTCCAAAACGAGGGTGGTATTAACTGTCTGTGAACATCCACGGGAGCTTTTTGCTCTCAAATACTCCTCCACACCTCCACCATCAAAACCAGCATTTGACCTGCCATCAAATTAAAGCATAAATGACACTGACACTATGCTGGACGTGCTGGACAGAGTTCCACCCGCTCCAAACCAGAGCCAATAGGATCTTAAAGGTGCAGTGTGTACAATTTTTGTCACTTCTATAGAAATGACAAAACCTTAAATTGAGCCCATTAATGTATGAGCGGGTCCTCTCTGCAGGGGGCCGCCATGTTGGAGAGTGGACATACCAAACATCTTTTGTGTTTTAATGACAACTGAAGTCTACCATAGGTTCTCCTGCATGCTCAGAAGGGTGAGAGTGAGGTGATGGATACAACATGCAACTTCACCACTAGAGGTCACCAGATCTTACATACTGCACCTTTAAGGCCTACACACAGCCACTTGTCCTGTGCACATGTGGGCTGTGTCCACACACATACGTACGTACACATTGTGTATTCACATTAAATACTACACTGTCCTATTTGGCAACTGTAGCTCTTCCAGCCCTTGCAAACTGTGGTTCTGTGAGTCCATGTGAGTGTATGTGTGCTGTCATACATCATTACCTGTGCTGGCAGGTGTGATGCAGAGGGGAGGCTGCACTGCAGCTTCAGTGTTGTTCAGGAACATGACAGCAGTGCACAAAGAAACAATGTTGTTAGAAACAGGGTGGAGGTGAGGGTGGAGACGGTGATTTTCAAGGGAAATTTTAAGTTTTTACCAATTTGGAATTTCAACTTTAGTTCAGGAGCCAAATTTGATCTCAAGTGGGACGGACCAGTGAGATCATTGCATGATCACCTATGAACAACAACAACTTTGAAGGTTTCCCTTCGTTTTAGTACAAACAATACACACACAGTTGTGAATTTAATGAAAATCTGTCCCCTCTTAATAAGATCAACATAAACCAAGTACGCAGTAGTTTTACACTTTGGAAAATCATCCCACAGACCGAAGTGGACCCCATGGTGGACCGGTTCTGGCCAGGAGGCCCTATGTTTGACACCCCTGAACTGGACAAAAACTATCGTTTGGCTTTTGACAACAAGAAATTAGATGATCAGGTCATCCTTGATCAAACTAAATATGTGTTGGTAATTGTTCAAGTAACTTATCCCCATAGAGAATTATTATGATGTCATGTTATAAGTGAATAATCAGAAAAGGGCAATATTTCTGGCCACGGAGGCATTAAAGTGTACCAATAATGAAGTGACTAAAACAGTTACATCTCAGAAAATCACAGATTAAACAGTTCATGAGCTGAGTCTTGAGAGTTACAAGTCTCTGTGTTTCCATCATGATCATGGCCACTTAACCAATGTATATGTTGTATGCTGAGTATCAGACCTTCAACATGTCACATCTATTTGTGCAAATTTCCCATTCCATTTTGTCCATGCCTTTAAAAACACACCACAAAAACTAACAAATTACCACCTTGACTGTTTCTGCACTCTGACAAGAAATAATAAATAACTCTTTGTTGGCCTGCTTCTTATGTCCACAAAGGAAATAACACTTGAGATGGAAGAATTTTAGAGTCAATCAAGCCCTTTTCATTCATTGAGCCGACTGGGTTTAAAACAGTACAAACAACTTGGTACTGGGCCTCCATCTTGTTCTTTGAGATATTATAGCCGAAATCACAAGAATGAAGCACAGTGACAGCTGCCAACCTTGATGTCAGCTCCAGCAAGCTGTCTCTCAATCACACAGATGCTTCCTCTGTGAATATCACCACTGTGGGCATAAAGAGGGATCAGAAAAGGTCCCTTTCTGACTTAGAACCATTTCAACAGTTTAAAAGTTTGTCTGCAGAAAAACATCAACCATCTCAGGAAATAAAACTTGCAACAGCCAACCTCTGAACAATACTATGAACCAGAATAGCAGGAAAATGGCAGAAAACGACTGATGGAACAGACAGAATGTTCTACAGCTTTAGGGACGAATCGAACAGATGGCTTTCAGTTTGAATGCAATTCAATTTCTGCAATCGCAAGACAAAATCGATGGTCCACAACCACACATCAGGTTTACACGTAACACAAAAGCAACCCCCGCCCCCCCCAACACACACAGACACACAAAGAAAACCCTTTGCATTTCAAGCCCAGGATTAAGAATGGTCGTGGATGGAGTGACGGCATCCCCGAGTGCTCAGCTGAGAGCGTTGTACTTTCAATTTGTGCAGCCGCACTGAAATGAGACTCAGGAAGAAACAACGTCTCTGCTCTGCCCAGGTTTCTCCTCACAGTAAAAAGATATTTTCAAAAAACTGTATGGGGCAGTGTATCCAACAAGCCTATAGTTGATATGCAAGGCTAGATGAAGCTGCTCCTCTCCACTCACACTCTCAGCTCTCAAGTTAAGAAAACATATAAGTCTAAATGTATTCAGCCAGATGGCAATTTAAAAACATTTCATGCTTGGTTAACAATACTTTGAACAGTCATACTGTCCATAAAAGAGTTCCTGTGTAAACAATGCACATATGTTCAGGCAGTACTGTCACATCAATGATGTAGTTTGCACGGCATGTGAGCAGCTTCTCTTTTCCAACATGAACAAAAAGAATTTGTTGCCATGGTAGAATGTCATAACATTGGCTTTTAGAGCATATCCCTGATTGACACTCATCAGCATTAATCCCGAACCAATAGTTCTGGATTTGTTTGCTGTGTTTTATTCAAGCTGCAAAACACTTTACATCAGAAGCCTATTCAGTGTAAATGGACTGGGTTAGTTTGATCCATTATGAGGTTTTATACATCACTGATTATACCTGCCACGGCCATGTGCATGGCACTGTGAGCAGGAAGCGGACTTTTTCCTGGAACTGGGATTGACAAACGGAATCATATAATTTGAACAAACCACTTTGGTGTTCTGATGTAATCTTTGTCTGAACTCACGTAAGTTGCTTTCACAACTGTAATTCCATTTCCTAGTGCAGCCCTCATTGTAAACCTGGATGTTTTTAATGGACTGTTCACTTGGTTTCAGAGCTGGACATTAAAGGTGCAGTGTGTAAGATTTGGTGATATCTAGTGGTGGAGTTGCATGTTATATCCATTTCCTCATCCTCACCCTTCTGAACATGCAGGAGCACCTATGGTCGATTTCAGTTGTCATTAAAACTCAAAAGATGTTTAGTATGTCCACTCTGGGCTACTGTAAAAACATGGCGGTCGTCATAGAGAGGACCCACTCCTCATGTAAATATACACTGATGGGTTCATTTGAGGAAAATGGGAACAAAAATTTATTCGAGTAATCATGAAAATGTCAGTTTGTAATTGTTTTGTAGTGAAAGTGAAAAAAATGAACAAAATCTTACACACTGCACCTTTAACCTTTTTATATTCAGTTAGCAGTCCAGAATGGCGTAATAAATGTATATATTGATCATGCCTTGTTAATCTGAAGTGAAGATTTAAATCAAGTAACAAACAAATTGCTCATGTGACTGATTTTAAGGTTCTGGAATGTCCCCCTCTGCTCCCACACAGTTGGCGAGCCCCACACACACCATGCACTTACGTTTCCGTGTAGCTTTAAATCCCCTAAACAATGACAGGGCCACGGAGTCGTGTTTTACACCAACTTGGGTCAGCTCTGGATAGGGGGAGATGAATACTGAGCTGCTGCCAGGAATGATTGGCCATGCTCAAATTAGGGGATTTCAGGGGGACTTTGAGGCCCTGACACCTCCACATAGAAACTAGTTTTCAAGCTTTAATGCTTGGAAAAGGCCTCATTTTTTAGTTCATAAACACAATTAATATGATTACCTTTAATTACATCAAACTGGGCACTTCCTTTTCCTGTACTGAAAAAAATAAGCTATGATAATAAATGCAAAATGCCAAATGCTAATGCAATAAGAATAATGGACTGATTTTTCTCACACTGACTACAGGAGAAAGACAGGCAGATGTTTGTGTAGTAAGCGTGTCGTATTTCCACTTAAACTGAGCAAGTCACATGTTTATGATGTTACTTTTACACCACATCGACCCATAAGGTAAGGTCTGATTCTAACAGTAGCAAACTGTTCGTTAATATGTTTCATCACACAGCGCTCAAATAATGAAGTGGCAGATTAATACATTCGTCTGTAATTAAACCTGTCTTCCAAACCTTTGCTTTGTCCAGTTTAAATATGTTAACTGGATTAACCAATTAATTATACGAAATATTTAAATCAATTGAAAACAAACTAGCTGATCATGCAAATTCTTACTGCGTATGGTGTCAGTCAAATTAAGCCATAAAATGTGACTTCTTTTTCTTGGCCACTGCTTGATAATTCTACAGAAAAAACGCAATTTCATATGTATATAGTATCTGGAACCACGGAGTCTAAATGGGTGGTGACCAAGATATCCACTTTAGATAAAGGACATTGTTGTAAGACTTCTGCTCAAAAATGAAAAAAAG
>JAFBJT010109276.1:14869-27043 GCA_016785325.1 Chascanopsetta lugubris
TGTGTGTGTGTGTGTGTGTGTGTGTGTGTGTGTGTGTGTGTGTGTGTGTGTGTGTGTGTGGGTGTGTGTGACCGCAGCACTGAAACTGATTTTACTCTCATTTGCCGGGACATTACATCCACTTGAGTTTGCACGTGAGCCACAGAGTCAGGGACTGTTAAACAGAGGCCATGTTGATCTGTGTTGTATCTGATCAGAAGTGACACATCCTGCCTTCATGTGCAGCTCTGTCCATTTTCTCCATATTAAAAAGATCTTAAAATCATGAGGATTTCAGAACTTTCAAAGAGCTTGAGGAGAAGGGAGGTCAGGGCTGTGCACCACAGTAGCCTGGATTCCTATTAACGCTACAAGTGCTGTCTGACTTTTCTGACACTCCTGCAGCCTTTGATGACTTTGAACATCCTCTGCACTCCCACAATGGATATGAACATTAAGACAGAGAAAAGGAGCCAAGGCATATAAAAGGGATGCAATGCACATATTTAAGAAGTGCAGGCTTTTTTCCAACAAAATGCTAACAAAGTATTTTAAAGAGCGCCTTACCCCTCTCATCTCTGCTTGTCTCCACCACATGCTGGATGCTATTTCCAGTATTCGATAGAGCAGGAAAATACGACGTGGAGCTGGGGTGGAGAGGAGGTTTGGAACACATTTAGTCGTCAGACACCATTAACCGACGTGTCATGTATCATATAGTTCGTTAATAACATGATTGCAGCTATAATAGGAAACGGCGCTGAACTCACTTCCTCTGCTGTCTGCCCCGACTGCTCGTTAGCATAACATAGCATCATGGAGAGCTGCAGGGTCAATTAGAAATGTGCAATGACCGGGCAACTTTAAAACGGAGGTTGATTGTCCACATAGATAGTGAGGCACGGTGTGTTTGTAGATCCTTCAGTTTCCATGCATGAATGAAAACCCTGATGCCTGCAGATGGAACATATGATTCCATTACACAACACACTCAGTATTCAAGTGTATAAGTCATGAGATCATTACCGCATGGCAACACAGAAACTGAATATTAATGTCACTGTCATCGTCGAGAGGCCTCACAGGCGTCCAATTTAGCATGTCAGCAGGCTTTGGGAAACATCATCTGCGCGATGACAACATAAAGATATGGATGTTGGAGGAACATGTTCAATTCTGACTATTACATCCATAATGGCATGAATGTGTCATCAACATTTGGAAACATCAAATTTAGGAGAGCACTCTGTATTGAAACGGGTCAAGCCTGTAGCACTAAATGGCAAGTGCATATGTAAAAATGGATATGGGGGTTGAGTCGAAGAGGAAAAGTAAGACAGATATCTTTAGCGGCTATTTTCAGCATGTCTGAAATCCTCTCTATGGCTGGTACAGATATATGATGATAACATACATGTGTGTATCCATCAGGCACAGTTACTCTGATTTGACCATTCTCACTCATGTCAAATACATGGCCATGCATCAGATACATGTCCAGTCCATTAAAATGTTTAAAAAAAAATATATATATAAAATGATTAATTAATTATCGATTGATAATTCAAATGCATAAAAATAACAACAACAATAATAGTAATGACCATAATAATAATCCTAATAATAATACTATAAAAAGAACATATACTCAAGTGATGCAAATCCAATTTGAAAATTGTAATCAATGTGATCAGAACATAGCTCATGTTTAAAAAAAAAGTGTAATATACATGTCATCATACCATGCAATGAATTAAAAATGATTCTGAAAACTCTGGCAACTTGTGAAAAATATGAATTATAATATTATGAATAGATTAATGAAACAATATAATACACTTTAAGTATAAATAAAAGATAAATCATTGATTTTAAATAAAAAACATTTCTTTGATGTGGAGAACACTACACTAATTATTGATTGATTGATATTTTTGTAAACATGAAAACACACACATACTTCATATGCTAAGATTGTAAGCCACAGTGACTTGTAGTGTTGTTTGTGTCAGAGACATGTTTCTTGCTCCCTCCTCATGGTCAGAGTCTCAGCTGAACGCATTAAACATTCTGATTTCAAACTTGTCAGTGTGAGTGGACGTGCGGCTCCATGCAGTGTGTGGAGGAAATAGGATGCTGATGCCTGCAGTGCGTCATTAATTTCCTCCAGTATAGGTAGTTTATTGTCTCTGTCCACTTTCACTCACCAACGCTACAACCAGCAGCCCACAACCACAAAACAGAGAACAAGTTGTTCCCCATTGTCAGAGGGAAAGGAGACGAGAGGAGCGGCTGGTGTTTGGTGCTTCCCTCTGGGCTGACACGCTGAAGGATCCCTGCTTCAGTGTGTGTGGAGGATCTGAGATCTGAGATGGTTTTCTGGTTAAACTGCAGCAGCAGCTCTGTTGGAACTGGGTGAGACATTTGTGTCGGCCGTGGAAGGTATGAGTTAATTCTTCAGTGAGCTGGAGTTCATCTGTTATTTATGTTTTATAACTGTTGTGTGTGTGTGTGTGTGTAGTTTGTTATTTAAGCTAATTGAAAAGGTGCCTCTAGCAATGATGCTAATGTTGACATGTGAAGCTGCTACCACTGACTTTTGCTCAATTTCTATTCTATTTCTCCTTAAACATTATTTTTTAATTTTCATTCATTATAACTCTTTAATGTAAGTTCTGTTTCTGTAAGTCTTGAAAATAAGTTACCAGCAGCTATATGTTAAACCTGAAATGAGCTAATTGTTTTTAGCTGGTTATGTTAGCATAAATTAGCTTAGCCTGCTATAGACAGTGTACACAGTGTTGTTGTTGAAATGTGAACACCTAACCTATATAGACAGCATTCTATACTAATGTAAAAGTTCCCAAACAATGTAGTTTATGCGTTCATTTTTGTAAACAACTTGAACGTATAGCAACACTAGCCACCTCTCTGATATTGCTAACACATTGCTCCTGATGTCAGCAAAGTAAGCTAACCTCATCGGCTTAATTCAATTCACTCAGTTTTCACTTGTTGTTCGCAACATCTTGGTCATGCAGTATGTTTTGGCATTCATGCCTTGAGGCTAAAGAGGATAATATACATGATGAAGTATGTTACTTTGAATAGAGTCGTTTGATTCAGTTTGTGACAAGTGAGCAATGCTCACATGGTCTGCAAGTCATAAGATCCACAGAGGACATGTACACACAGCCCCTCCACCTGCTCTGTGGCTTCTCATTGTTTATAGGTTTCAGATATGTTTATAGTTTTTTGTTCGTATTATAAACTACTAGTTCCTCTGCTCCTTCCCGCCAAGCACGTCTCACGTTCATTCCTATCTGAATGACTAACAGTGACTGAGTGTTGGTTATAAACTCAGACCCTAATGTGTTCGGGGGGTTTTCCTCCAACGCACCAATTAAATTAATTGGGAAAGCTTTTATTTCTGTGGCCCTATTAATGGATGTTATGGGCTTAGTCATATGCATGTGGTAATAAACATGTGTGGGCTGTCATGTGAAAGACAAAAACCAAAGAAATGTCCGCTGGTGTGCCACAGTTTATACCATGTGATTCTTCTTCTTTGGTTGTTTATCTGTTCTCATCTGGCTGCTGCCTCCACCTGAATGGCTCCTCTCACTCACAATATTACATTAAGGGAGGGATTAAGCCAGGCCTTATTTCTCATCTAACTCTGTTAACAGTCCGTCTGTCATCTTCTCTGCTCTCTCCACAGTCTCACAGCACGATATGCAAGTCCTCCCGGCCACAGTGGAATAGGGTCACCACAGAAGAAGAACACAAGGTTAGAGTCTTACTTACTAACTATACCTGTTGTATTAATCTCTTCATATGAGTTCATTTGCAAAGTGCTTTTTACATGCACCTGTTTCCATTTGCTCTCTTTCTGATATTCTGTCATGCCCGAGGGAGGTCAGAGTTTAAAGGTCAGGGTCAGTGACAAAGCAGCTGATGGGGATTCAGTGTTTTGCTAAAGGAAACTTCAGCAGAGTGTGGCTGTGTTTCATGAGTGCAGAGAAACACCAAGTCTCTCTCTCTCTGTGCTAAATGTTCACTATAATGTTCAGCAGTCTGCTTAATGAAAATAACCTTTTCAGTTGTGATCACCTGTAGTGTCACACATCGTGTCTGTGGGGAGAAAAAAAAAAGAGTTCTTGTGTCATGAAGTGGTTCTGCTCATTAACGTCAAGGCCGGTGCAGTCACAGTGACGCAAGTGTTATTTCTAAAGGTGATTTGATGGAATGTTGTTTCCATGGAGGGGCGTACGAGTGAAGATTGTGGACTTAAACTGAAATCAGTCACACAGTTGTGAGTTAACTGTCATGTCATTGCTGTTATAGTGAGTTAATCGCTCCTATAGATTGAGAATCAGTTTGCAAAATCTCAAATTGTTAGAGTCTGTGCAGCATTTGAGTGACTTTATTGGTGCTGCTCTACGTGACAACTCCTGTGAGAGTGTCCCTTTTACACAGTTTGCCAAAGTAGCTGCTTCAAACCAGTGACCTCTTCTTCCAAAGGTGACTGCTCTAACCACTGAGTCACTGCCGGTCCGACACTCATTGTGTGGCAGTAAATTGGGGAATGACAAGTTTCAACTGTCTCAATGTGAAATCTTAAACCCACAGTATGTTTCTCGAACACACACACACACACACATACACACACTCATTGCATATTCTGTGACAAGTATGATGAAAAGGCAACAATGTACTTTAAAGTATATTATCTGCTAACCACTTGACATGTGTTCACAGTAGACCATATGCACACACATTTCTGCCCACACATACAGTATGTGCGCACACCCAAGAGTCCAGTTGTCTGACGCTTGCAGCATTTGTTCCAGCTCAGCTGCAGTGGGAACGAGTGTGCCGGCAAATCAGTCCTTCTCCGGCCGCCTCGCATCGATGGCAAAAATGCTGCAGCCAGCAGCTCCGGCCCGATGGGTGGTAATCTGCCCTCTCACATCACTGATGGGCAAAAGCTTGCCTCTGCAGAAATAGCTCTATAATTCCCACACGCTGATGAAGATATGCATAAAGCAGACAAACATGGAGGAACGTTTGTTTGAGGTTAGAGTATAAGCATCCCTCTTGGTACGCAGTCGTTTCCTTGTCAGTGTTAGCCTCCTTTTCTCTGACTCGAGATAAAAAGATTTAAATGGGACAACATTGGATGAAACTCTTATGCTGCACAAAATGAACAAGGAACAACAGTAACAGCAATTCATGCTCCTAACAGGTGCTGAAACATATCTTCTGTTGTTGTATTTTGGTTTGGACTCACATGACCCTTTCAGGGGAAGTGCTCTTTGCTATAATTGTCGCTCTTGGTTCATAACAGAGAAGTGTGCGTGAAGAAGTGGCTGAATGGCTTTTGTTATGTTCTGCCTTTACAACAACAGCACCAATGTTCCCACTAGTGCATTTTACTCAATTTCAAGATCTATATAATTGTATGTGATTCCTCATTTATTTCTCTTGTGACCTGAATTACATGATAAGTGTGTGTTTTAAATGATCCAAATATAAATATGCAAACTCCATTCTGACTCACCTCAGGCACAGCACCTGACATATGTTCTCCTTGCACTACAGTAGATCTCAATAACGAATATGTACAATCAGGTTACACCATTGACTGTAAGTTATACAATGAACAACACATCTTCACTTATACATTTTTGCCTTATCTAAAATCTCCTGCATTAAAACGTTGTCATGTTTTGTGAGAATAGGACGTGAGCTGTCGATAGCTCACACACACTGAATTAATCATGAGCCACTCACAGCCATCAATCAAATACATTACTTTATTGTTTTAGTCTAGTATCAAATGAATGATGAGTTAAATATTACAAAATTATTGTCATGAAAAGTATCTTGACTTATGAGCTTGGACCATGTCCCATCCATTAATATAGAGGAGGCTAGATTTATTATCCATCCTGCAGTCAGCCACCAGGTGGCCCCTGAGGCCCCTTTTAGCTTAATTTGGGGACAAATGATATCATCCATCTGTAAGGCTGATTTGTGTTTATGCATTGGAGCTGCACCTTAGCCCAATAAGGATATTTAAATCCAACACAGACCTCTACCCCTTAACCTAACCTGCCGGTTATACAGTTATATAATGGCACTGATTCCCATTCATTTTACTAACTCAATTATCAGACTCCTGACCCTTCAGATACACAGTTCATCTTCATTATGTTATGATCAAAGTCTTTTCATTGATTTTCATTAAACCTAAATTGAATCAAATTGTTTCCCGGAACTTTACATAGCAGATTAAAAACAGTCTATAGGTTGTGCAGTGGCTGTGAAGTGAACTGAGATACTGCTCAGGCTGTGTTGGTTTACAGCAGGTAGTGTTGATGGACAGCTTGTTGGTCACCTGCCCCCTGTGGTGTCTGTCACTGACTGAGATGAGTTAGATTTTGCTATGAGGGTTGACCCCCTGACGTTGTACTTGAAGTCGCCCTGATATGGGTGTTGGTTTGAATTCCTTGACTCACGGGCAAGACTTATTATTTATTGCTTATAGCCTGTGACTGGCAGATGATGAGGCCCAGCTTCTTCTCTCTTCTCCTCTTCACCTCAGCAGCACAATGTACATCCTCTCTTTGGCACTGCCAGGAATTTACATCATTGTCTCTGTACAGCTCCATTTTGCTGATGCAGTTTTATCAAACATGTATTTTGGAAGATGAAAGAGTGGGATGATAAAAGGGACTACCTCTGATTTCCATCTGAATTGCCTCCATCTCTCAAACATTTCCCCCTCTGTTTATCTTTCATTTTACTCCAGTCTGGGTCTGCAGCTATTGTTCTCAGAGTGTCTGCATCTTTCTCCCATTCACTCCTTTCCTTTGTTCTTTCCATCCCTTTTTATTCCTTCTTTTAATCTTTGTGCCTTGTATTCCTCTCCTGTACCTGAGCTCCATAGCCATTCTGTTATCAGTTCGGGTGTGTGTGGGGTTGCTGTGTGAGAATCACCTCTGGCTGCAGCTCAGTGAGATTAGCCAGGCAGAGCAGCTACAGTCGCAGCATTCATCTGTCGACACACTGCAGTCTGTTGTCACCACATACACTGGTACATTCACTCACAGTTTTGCACAATTTTGCACTAATGTCTGCATGAAATAATGTCTGCATATCATGCAGTGTCTGATGAGACAGTTTAGCTCAGACTTCCTGCTGTGCAAGTTGCATAATCACAGAGCCTTGTTCTATTTTTTTGTGCCAGACGCACAACGTTTGTTTTTTTGTAATCACACACCATGCACATATTCATAATATGCTTTAAAATGTATTGCTCCCATCACAGTGTTTTGAGGGAGGTTTTCCTTGATTGAGTGTCTAATAACAGAATCAGTGGTGATAATCTCCCGATTCAAGCTCGAGGCAAATCATGCGAAGTGATCTTTGATTTGTTTCACATAGATACAATCGAAAGCTGTCATAAGGACTCAAGAACAAGACACATTAGTGAATATATTTCTGTGTTCTGTGTGAAAATCATGCAATTGTGCACTTAATTGATCCTTTATCAGATACATTCACATGTTAATTAATTTCACAATCAAATCCATTGTATTCAATGTAAATTTAATCAAATCAAAATCCAAACCTTTTCAGATGGAAAAAAAGTCAGTTGAAACCTTAGGGAGAGTCTCATGAGAGGGATCCACTCCCAGGACGGACAGACGTCCAATAGATGTCACATGGAAACGGGTAACAATCATATAAACAACATAAATGTATAGATCTATAAGTCCATCTTGATCTATGGATCCATCATGATTCACCACCATATCTAGGATCCTCTGCCAGATCAGTCACAGTTCTCCTCACAGATCATGAGCCAATGTCACAATCATGGATGGGTGGATGGATTGCATTACTTTAGTTGTATAGACTCTGATCAACCAATTATCTCATCAATGATCCTGAGAATTGAAGATACAGCATTTTTCATCACAGCTTGAAACAGAATTGGACTTTTTTGTTTGTACCACCCTTTGCATGTGGAATCATTGAATTGTTTTTATCTTGACACATCAAAAACACTACTTTTAAAATCCATGTGCTACCAACAAGATGATTGTCTGCTTTATTACTGACCTACTTTATAAGTTATTGATTGACTGGGCCTGCAAAGGGCCTGCTCTCTGACACTTCTACTATTCATTAGGCCACTCACTTTGTTGTTGTTGTTCATCTTCTTCCTCATATGTCCCCCAACACACAACATCAGTGTGACGCATTTGGCTATTTCAATATAATCAAATGTTTCTTAACACATTTGATAGGATCCCATTCATTCATTGTGGTTTCGAGCTATCCCATCGACTTAGAGAGACTTTCCCCTCCGACATCTCGGCTCCATCTGCGACACAGACAGTTGTGGCACATTCACCATGGCGAGTTGATTATCTGGGTAGAGGACATCGCGACAGCTTTCAGGCAGGAAAACAGAAAGAGAGGAACTTTTAAGAATGTGTTTGATGAATCATCTTCTGCTTCATGTTGAACAAGACCAGACTGAATGAATGGAAACACCCACAGCACTGATAAGACCCACATGCCTCCTACTTTGTGGATGTAGGAGGCATGTGGAGACTTTGCTGTTTGTCAGATATGCATGTTTAATGCATTGCATTTTACTGAGATTGTTACTGAGATCTCTCGCCACTGATTTCTTGAAAATCACCTTCAACTCTTATCGTAAAGATTAATGGTAGTAATCCCTCCAAGTCGTCAAATGTCTTGCTTTGCTCCTGGAACCAGCTGCCAAATGTAATTTCAACACTGTTTATTAACAAACAGATGTGCGAGAGCATCTGGCAAATTACACTGAAACCGCAACGTTGTTGGGCAATAAGAAACGGCTTTTTGATGATATAATTATTTTGGTACTGTCTCGAGAATAGTGAAAATCTTCCAGCTGCAGTGTGACTAATCAACATTTGACTCTGGCAGCTTTGAGTTCGTCCAGAAAGAATTGGTGGATTATGTTCGTGTGTGTGTGTGTGTGTGTGTGTGTGTGTGTGTGTAGAAGAGACTCCTTAGCAGGTGTGTGTCTCTACTCAGTGGCAGGAAACATGACAGTCGTGTAGCATTGCCATCATAGCATCGATTGTTGTACTTTTCACTCTCATTACGTGAGCATAGACATCAAATGAGTATCTCTGTGTACTATTCCTTGCTGTGGTTCCATTGTGCCATTTTAACCCACAAGGGAACTCAAACACATTGCTATCGTGATTTATGTCCACCATCAATCACCTGTGCTCAGGCTTTGTATTCACGACACAATGGCACGAGTCTTTCAGCTGATGGTGAGCCAAGTGTCCTTTACCTCACTCACTCCAGTCAAGCCTCACTCTCAGTCCCCATAGGTCTGCTGGAACTCAAAGGACACACTCCTGGTACATTTAAAGAAATTATAAGTTCAGCTGAGGCAAAGATGAGACTTTAACCATTTCACTTCAGGACGAGGAAATATTATGGTAATATGGTAAACACAAAGGGAATTTAATCGGAAATGTTGATTTCAAGGGCAGTATGGAATAACTTTTATTGTGCATGGGCATGACAGTTGAGTTGAAATATGAGTTTATCAACATTTGGCATCATAGATAATTCTGTAACATAAAATATCTTAAAAGTGCAGTGTGGAAGATTTGGTGACATCTAGAGGTGAAGTTGCCTGTTGTATCCATCACCTCACCCTTCTAAACATGCAGGGGAACCTATGGTAGACTTTAAAAACTTAACAGATGTTGAGTAGGTCCACTCTGGGCTACTGTAAAAACATGGCGGCCCCCGTAGAGAGGACCAGCTCCTGATGTAAATATACATTAAGGGGATCATTTAAGGGTAATGGGAAAAATATATACATTTACAATTAGCTGATTATAAATTCATGAAAATGTCAGAATGTAATTGTTTTGTAATCATTTTTCTACCAATAGAAGTGACAGAAAGATTACACACTGCACCTTTGATTTATCCGAAACCTTGCCTGAAGCCGAGCTGTTGTAAAGGCAGAAATAATTCATCTCAAGTGAGAGCAGGTAAATGGTAATTACAGTGTATCGAGATAACCAAAAACTGTCGAGTCATGAAAGCGGATGAGAAATGGTTTCATCCTCCTGCTCCTAACCGTTAACATGACCATTAACAGATCTGTGACCCGAGTGCTGAACGCTCCCCTCGCTGCTTTGACCCCTCACAGGTTACCGGGACCCTCCAGGGCACCTGCTGCAGGCAGCGGGGCCTCCAGGAGCCCTGGCTCGTCCAACCTCAACCGACGGAGCCAGAGTTTCAACAGCATCGACAAGAGCAAGCCGCTTCAATATGCCAGTGGCAACGACAGAGGTAGGGCTGGCACATTACTACATCGACATTCTCCATTCCAGCCACTTGATGGCACCACTGACTCAAAAAGCTGTACAGCCAAACTCACTGCATCAGTCTCTTCCAGTCTGCTGAATCATCCCCAAGTCTTTTAATCCAAGTGACTTCTAATGGAAGCCATTAAACGAAGGCGGCGACACATTTCTCACACAAGAGATGACCCCTAAAGGGGCAGATGCAGGCGTCCGCTCTGTCAAGCTCCATGAGGCTAATGAGAGGGATTATGTTTCTGAGACAGTCACTGTGAGTTAGTGCATGGAGCAATTGTTATTTTCGGCAAAATTCATTATTCACAAGTAAACAGTTTTTTTAACAGCCTCTCTCTGTTATGGAGAGTAAATATATATTGACTCACAGTGTTTTAATTACTTGCTCACTCAGTGTATTTTGATGGTGCTACGATTCCCCTCTGGCTCATTTACATGATTCATCATGATGTATTGACTCTTACAGTGATGACAGCACAAATATGTATAATGCCTCACAGTTATTATAACAACACAGTAACAATTAACACAAAGCCTAGAAATATAATCATGCAGCCACAACAAACCTAATGCATTAATTTTCATTTATTGGTTACATTTGATATGTATCCTCACTTTGATAGGTCTGTGTGGTGAGGTGGTTTACGTGGGTGGGGGGGGGGGAGCAAGGGCTCAATTTCACTTGATAATTAACTGAGCCGACCAAAAAAGGTTACATTTAAGTCCTTTAAATATCAAAGGACCAATTTTACATTGACCGGGGAGCAAGGGCTCAATTTCACTTGATAATTAACTGAGCCGACCAAAAAAGGTTACATTTAAGTCCTTTAAATATCAAAGGACCAATTTTACATTGACCAATGAATAAGGAGATTGACAGTGCTACTTGAAACTTATCCAATCTGAACTAATTATCTTCACTGATAGTGTGATTGTCATAGATCATTTTGATGCAAATAATGAATGATGCCACTCAGACCTGATCAGCATATGTATTTTGTAGGTATAAGAGTCGAATATGCATCAATATGAATGCTGATATCAATAGAGGAACAGGAGCACTATGTCAGTAAACATCTGTTTAATGTGCCTATACGGTTGCAGGAACCTTTTGTAGTAAGAATTTTATCATGTTGATCATCAATAACATTCATGCCTGAACATTTGATAGAGACATTTCAGAAAGGAAGTACACATTGAACATTCTAGCCTGCACTGGGGCAGCATCTTTTACTGAGCGTATTTCAGGAGCATTTTATAAAAATTAGAGTTGCTTTGTCAAAGGTGGATATGTCCTTTCCGGACTGTTCCCTCCGAGCGGTGCGGCTATGCCAGAAGAAGAACCTTCAGTTATCAGAGATAAGACAGCAGGTGTTGGTGCTTCACTGCAGGGTTAGGAGGAAAAATCAATTGTGTGGAAATGTCAGCGAGGCAGCCTGAAGCTTCAGGTAGCAGACAGAGACACAGATACTATTGGAAGGAAGTGTTCACCATCAGCCATTTTATTAAGCTTCTTCAGTGTATTCTGTCTCTTACAGGTAGTTTCATTTTACCCTGTGAAATCACAGTGAGTCCTCTTATTCGGTGTTACATCCTTTATATATTTCATATTATATATTTTAGTTCACATTTAATATTCCTTTTTGAATACAGTTTAATGATAATGACAATGGAAAATGTATTTGTTGTGCATTGCAAGATTTGTCAGACAAGAGACTGGCATAATGTTTTGTAATGTAAAGAATTAATGTTTTTAGACATGCAAATTTCATTTTTA
>JAFBJT010109279.1:7536-45656 GCA_016785325.1 Chascanopsetta lugubris
AAATGAGTTTTAAAAAATTTTTAATGACACATTGCACCTTTAAAAATGTTGCTCATTTTGTCATTTCTATTCGTAGAAAAACAGATATACTGACATTTTCATCACCTAAATGTCTTTTTTTTTGTTTTTACATTGCCCTTAAATGAGCCCATTAACATATTTTTACATGAGGAGTGGGTCCGCTCTACGGGGGCCGCCATGTTTTTTTACAGCAGCCCAGAATGGACATACAAACAATCTTCTGAGTTTTACAACTGAAGTCTACCATAGGTTCTCCTGCATGCTCAGAAGGGAAGGGTGAGGTGATGGATACAATATTCAACTTCACCTGTAGATCCTACACACTGCACCTTTAAAGCATCATTGTCACTGACTTGGTGCGGGAGGTAGTTGAACCCTTGACTGACCCTCCCTTTCCATGCATACAAGTGTTCTCAGCATATCACACATATTCAAAACAGATCCACTTCAGTCTTTGGAGAAATAAATACAAGTGCAACATGGTGGCCTCTGCGAAGAGGTCCCACTATGATGTAAAAAGTTTGGTGAGTGTCCTTAAGAACTCAGATAGTTAACTTGACATATTGAAGCTCAATATATTTTAAATTTTAAACTATGTTTTACTATCAGATAAAGCAATGCTTAAAGGTGCATTCTGTAATATTTCTCTCAATTTTTATCACTTCTATCTAGAGAAATAGAATTACAAAACAATTACAGTATATAGACATTTTTACAAATGTATGATCGCCCAATACCAATATACGACTTGCTATTTATTGAACCCTAAAACCCTTTAAAGTATATTTAGGCAGCAGTGGCTCAGTTGTGAGAGCAGTCGCCTTTGGAAGCAAATGTCACTGGTTCAAATCCCACTTGGACCCTGCTGCAGTGTCACTGGCCCTGACACTGATACCTCAAAGCCCATATGTGTACTGGTAGAAAAACGCTGTGACCCAGAATACTGGATATGCAGTTGAATATGACATGACATGTATATTTATAGCAGGAGCGGGTTCGCCCTGTGGGGACCACCACATTTTACACGAGCTCAGAGTGGATGTGCTAAACATCTTTTAAACTTTAATGACAGCTGAAGTCTACCATAGGTTCTCCTGCATGCTCGAAAGGGAAGGGTGAGGTGATGGATACAAAATGCAACCTCACCTATAGATGTCAGTGAATCTTACACACTGCACATTCAGCTGTTTCGCTGAATTAACGAGTTTTAGAGTAAAACATTAGCCGAGCCATTGAGCATAGAATGTGCTAGATGATGATTAGGTATAGCTCTGATGCCTTGTATTATATTTTTTTAAATATTAAATCATTCAGGTCCATGAGAGAAAGATTTCAATTGATTTTATATCACAAAACACAAGTCTTACACTTTCTACCTCAGTGTTTAAACAAAATAACTGTCACCAACTCTGTCATTCAGTTAATGATGATTAATATTAATGTTAATTCAGTTCACTATCCTCACCTTTCCTATACAAAGACTTCATCAAAAGAGAGAAAGATGTCTTGTTAAGAGCAGAGGCTTCGATACCAAGTTGACCTTGATAGCCACATGATTGGACAACATGTCAGAAGCACCCAACTACTGTGCATGCAGTTAACTTTTTGCATAATATGGAGCTACTGTGAGAATGTCCGCACCAGATGTAACAAAATCAGATGTACCCTAAATGTGCTGTGCATTTTAATTCCTTTTCCATTGCAGACAATGCAAATGAAAAAGCAACGGTGTCAGTAATAACATCAACAACGTTATTTTTCAAGTGTGTTTTAAACCTGTGCAAGTGACAGTGTGAAAGCAGGCACAACACCAGGATCCTGAGACTGAAGCATCTGAATGGGAGCAGCTGTATTTCTTGCTTTAAATATGAGCAATAGGATGGTTTGAAAAAGAGACAGCACACGACCAAGCCCTGTCTTCTAATATGCTCTTGACCAATTATTGATCTCTTCCTGTTTCTGTTTACAGTCAAAGGATAAGATGATGCGAGGATCCAGACGAGGCTGTGTGCGACTCAGGGTAAGTGTCTTAAGGCTGAAGGCCGCAATGATACATCCTCTGCATGCTGAGTTTCATCGTTTTTTTTAACAGATATAGAGCAGCTACCGCAGCTTTGGAATGTTGTTGTCATGACTGTATTTCAACATGCCTCATGTACGATTCCGTATACAGATTTGTCTGTCCAATACCTCGAAACAGAAGTATGCTGTCGGTGCTTAAGCTGCATGTCGCACCCTTTATTGTAATCGCAGGAAGACTGTAACTATGCTGACTGCCTGATTTTTTTGCCTAGTTGGACAGTTTCCTGTTTTCCACATGTGCTGCTGTTGCACTGGTTCAGCATTATCAATGCAGCCATCTGCTCTCACAGTGCATTTTCAGTACTGAGGGATGTCCACTAGGTGGCAGTACGTGTCCTTCTACAGACTGATCAACTCTTGCAGATATGCTTATAATTACATGCCCTTTATGGTTTCTCATAGATAAAAATAATTAAAATTAAAAATTGAACCCCCCAACCCCCAAAAAAAACTGTATGTAGTCTTTGATGACATCCAGAGGTGAAAATACTTATTGCATGGTAGCCTTCAGTTAGCTTTATAAGTAAAAAGTGTCAATTCCAGGTCACTCTAAAAACACAGTAGCACTACATGGCGGCTTCCATAGAGAGAACCTACTCCCAGTGTTAATCCAAAGGTCTCACTCACTCTAATGACTTTCATACCATCAGGCGTTTATTTATATAGCATTTACTGTATATTTCATAGTGTTCTTTAGAAGTATGTGAAGGACTTGATTCAATGCCCCTCATTGATCTTAAAAGGTTTACATTAAAGGTGACTGACTTTTCTATGAATTTATTATCACCTAAATGTATAATTTGTCTTCCATTACCCTCCATTAAAGAGGACCTATTGTGCCCATTTAAGGGGCTCTCTATTTGTTCTTTAGCCTCTATTATGATGATAAACGGTATTTATAGTCTCAGAAACCCTTTTGTTTTTTTAAACGAGCCCTTTTACAAGTCAGGAATTCCTTCCAAGAGTCAAAAGCAGGGTTTTGCCTCTCCCCCCACCCTCCTGAAACGTCACTATCTCCTAATTGGCTGACCGATAGGCGATCCCAGATTGGCTGAAAATGTAGGCTAGTCCCACCTTCTAAGCAAGCAAGTTTAACACTCACAGGCGGCTCTCAGCCGACAGCCTTCACTGCAAAACATAAACAATGCAATAAACAAGGCTCCTCTCTTGGGGGGGGGGGGGCGCTATGTTGGTACAGTAGCCCAGAGTGGACATACTAATCATCATTTGAGTTTTATTGACACCTTAAGTCTACCATAGGTTCTCCCGCATGCTAAGAAGGGTGAGGGTGAGTTGATGGATACAACATGCAACTTCACCTTGAGATGTCGCTAAATCGTACACACTACACCTTTAATTTGCATCAGTAAATTACTGCATCCCGTCTCATCCTGTTACCGTGCATGTAAATGTCATCAAAACATGAAACCTTTGCGACGCATTTGCTCTTATGCAGCTCCTTGCATGACATGGGATTCTCATGAGTTATATCAGAAGTGGTGGTGAAAGCCGCAGTTCCACTACCGCACCTGTTTCAGCTGAGAACCCTCATCCTGACCACACTGCTCTGAGGAAACGTCTCCTGAAAGTACCTGGAAAGAGGATCCAGCAGTGACTGTGGACATGTAGTCGTACGTGTCAGAGGTTTCAGTTACGGCTGGATCATTTTCATACTAATGAGTGTAGATGGAGAAATGCACCATGGACCTAAAATTGGCACAGTACGCTGAACGTATTTATTTACTCAATTCTTTTTACAACTGAAATCAATCTTACCAAAATAAGATTTAAAGGTGCAGCGTGTAAGATTTGGTGACATCTAGAGGTGAGGTTACATGTTGTATCCATCACCTCACCCTCACCTTTCTAAACATGCAGGAGAACCTATGGTCGACTTCAGTTGTCATTCAAACTCAAAAGATGTTTAGTATGTCCACCCTGGGCTACTGTAAAAACATGGCATAGGGACGACCCACTCCAGGTGTAAATATACATGAATAGGCTTATTTAAGGGTAATGGGGAAAAAAGAATACATTCAGGTTATGAGAAATTCATGGAAATGTTAGCATGTAATTGTTTGATAAGATTTTTAGAAATGACGAAAATCTTACACACTGCACCTTTAAATCTACAAATTAAAAGTTGAAAACAAAGGAAAGTTTAAAAAAAAGTTATACCATTGGAAACAATCTATAACTTTCTCATTGTTGGTGACTATAAAAAGTAATATGTTGTATACTCTAACACCAATGTTGTGAATTACACCAAACCCTCAACTGTCTGTCAGTTGTTATTGTTTCCTACCAAGCGTTTTGCTCCCAGACATTTTGGCCCGGCTGAACCAGGCATGCTTCGTCATGTTTGAAATAACAGTGTTTCCACAATCTCTAATGTAATGTCTCACTGGTTGTCATTTCCAGGGGCCACAAGAGAACTGAGGATTTTCATTCAGTCCAGTGATTAAAATCATGTGCGCTCTCTTGTGTCCAAGCGCTTCCATCAATCATTGCCATCAGTTTTTGTTGACCCCCTGTCAACCTTTGCAGTATTTCATGAAGCCATGTGGAGTTTTCAGTGGAAACAAACACATTTAAGGGTTGTTGTTAGGGTTTTTATTTTACACTTCTCCAAAATGAACCATTTTTACCTGGAGTGGGTCCTCCCTATGGGAGCGGCCATGTTTTTACAACAGCCAACAGTGGACGAGGGCTACCGTAGCTTCTCCTGCATGCTCGAAAGGGAGTGGTGAGGTTATGGATACAACAGGCAACTTCACCAGTAGATGTCACAAAATCTTACACACTGGACCTTTAATCTTTCCTCCAAGCCTCACCAAGAAGGTATCATTGAATTTGGTGTGTTATCACTTTGTTGACGCTTATAACTATGACACATACTGACCCCAGGACATCATGTCGGTTTGAAGAAACTGGCTTGATTTGGATCAGCAGAGACCACGTCCAGCTCGTTATGCTCGTGTCATGTGGTGTGACTGTCTTATCAAAATGTATTTCAGAACCCCAGTGTGACCGAACCTTGGCGTTGGCAGAAAGCTTCCTCCTTCCTGGAGTTTGTGTGCTTGTTGTATCTTTATGCTGTGATTCATGTGCAGTAAAGGAAGCTCCTTCGTCACACACCTTGTTCCTGTTGCTAGGAGCTAACAGCCCAGCTGTGGCCGTGGCTCTGCAGTCGTCGGCTCGCTGCCGGTCCCCTGGGTCTGTTCCTCTCCACCCTTGCCTGCCTTTCTCCTCCTCCTCCTCCTCCTCCTCCCTCGCTCTCCCACATCCCACCTCCTCTCCCTCCCCCCTCCCTTCTCTGCCATGTACCCAAAAGGCTGTACTCATGTGCGTGCAAGTGTGCGAGAAGGAAACAGAGATTATCGGAGAGACGAGGCCAAAGGAGGCAGAGCTTTTAAAGGAGAGAGTGAGGTACTGAGGTGGAGGATTTTAAATAAGGGGACTTGATCAGGGGGGATGCAGGCACACGTGGAGGGCGTGGGTACAGGAATGGAAACGGGAGCGTGACGTGTCCCACTGACTGTCTCTCTCACGCTCTCTGTTCGCCCAGGGAGCTGTGATCGGCATCGATGACGAGGACGACAGCACATTCACCATCACTGTGGACCAGAAGACTTTCCATTTCCAAGGTGAGGTGTCCACCTTTTCATTTTCTCGTACCCTCACGTCCCTCCACATCTTTCCTCTCGATTGGCCATCTCTTTCTCTCTCTCTCTCTCTCTCTCTCTCTCTCTCCCTCCCCTCTCTTGCTCTCCCCCTCCCTCCCTCTCCCTCTCCCTCCCTCTCTATCCCTCATACCTTTATCCCTCCCCACCTCTTAAATACTTGGACTGGTCTGCTCTCATGCCAGGAAACACATGCACACATGCACATCCAGACAATGTCAAAGCATGCTGCAACGCATTCGGGTCTCTCCTCGTTTCCTGTGGGAACTCCTCCAAGCCCCGTCAAGTTGGACTGACGTGCATTTTCTTTACATAAACAAGACTTGTTTCCACTGCCAGCTAGACAAATTCCTCTGGAATTAAAACAAGCAAGTAAGGCTTTTTTCTTTTTTTTCTTTTTTTCTTTTTTTTTTCCTTCTCTCCTCTCCCTTGCTTGGCTGTGGCTGAGGAGCAGGAAGATTCGCTGCTCATGTGCAGCTGAGCCTCTGGGAGTAATAAGGGAATACTGCTGAGCTGGAAGCTGAGCTCAGGTCTCTTCTTGTTGCCGCTGCTCGCCCTTCAGTGCACTGCCGCCACAGCCTCCTCTCCCATCAGCCAGTCACTCCAAAGGATTGGCTCCCAGCTATAGCATTTGTGCCCCCTCCCTTCTATCCTGCCAACCCTTCCCTTCTTTTTTGAGACATCCAGTTCTTTGCACCACAGACATCCTTTTTTTTTCTCCTTTTTTTTTTTTTTTTGCTCTATCACGCCACCAAGTCTTAAACTAACCTCTTCCACCTTTTCCTTCACCTCTCATCCGTCCATTCATATCCATCCTTACATCACCACATCCCCCTCGCACTTCACCGGCACCTCCTTCTCGAGGTTCACTTGCCACAGTCCATGGGCTCCCCACCCCTCACACTTCCTCCATGCCCTCTCCCATGTCTGTGTTCCGAAGCTGTATGCTGTGGTTCTACAAGCGCAAGGGTAAGGAGATGCTCATCTCACGGTCCGCATTGCATGCCGGCGCAGAGTGAAAGGATCCAGAGCAGGCGTTGTTTGTTTGTTTGTTTGTTTGCCTTCTGGGATGTTCAGTTAGGGTGGAGCAGTATGCTCCATAACGCTCGCCCTGAATTCTTTCATTATGGAGGTTCAAGGGCAGTTCAGAGCTAGGCAGACGGTTTCGTGGCTGTGTGTAATTGTATGCAGGGGAGAGTGTGAGCAGTGTCCTGTATTAGTCCTGTGTTTGTACTGACTGTTTAATTTAGAAGAGGATCTGGCTGCTTACTAATGTTTGTCCTGCTCTGCACGTGCTTAGCTGCTTTAGCTAAACAATGAGGTGACATCTTCTTTTTCCTCGGGAAGGTCATAATGCTCCCGCATTTCAGTTGTGATGTGTGGGTTGAATTGTGGCCTAAATTAGCTGAGTCGTTGAGACGGCAGGATAACATCAGCAATGAATGCCAATGCCGCTGTAGTTAGGGAGTCAGAATTAGAGAGAGATTATGCAAATGCATCGCAGAGGGAATCCATTTCTGGCAAGGAAATATGACTCATCTAAATCAGAATAGGACAATTTCACATTTACCTTTCTTTTAATTATCTTATTTTTTAACCCTCTAAGGCAGTATATCCTCATGTAGCCTGTTATCAACTTGTGTGACCCTGTGAGACACTAATCATGTTTTTGTGTAAGCAAAAACAGTGACTTGTCACTATGACACCCATCTGCTCTTCCTATACCCAGAGGAGCTGTGTATCATCTCACGTATCCCCCCAGGACAGGCGGGCATCACACAAACACTGACTGTGTGCCAAACATGAGATTCTGACGACATCAGCGCTTTGCACACACATCAAGAAACACTAAGGATGTCTGGGCAGGGGGACGTTTCTCTGTTGTTGTGAGTCAATCCTCATCTGAGTATGTTGTGCAGAATCCACGGCCGTGCATATTTACACACACACACACACACACACACATTGATATTGGGCATTGTGTATCATTACGTATAAGGTCTCTTTTTTCAACAACGTTTAAAAACCCAGGTTGCTATTTTTCACTTTGACATTCTAATGAAGCAAAGTAAAATGTTCCGACTAATGAAGTCAGATCAAGTGCTGGTACACTTCACAGATTATGTCTCTGATGACCAGCCTGTCCTTAAAGCTAAAGGTTACGCACTCTTTTGAAAGAAAAAAAAAGATCTGTAATCATGCATACTTTCTGTTGCGTACGTGTCATTTTCATTTCCCGTCATTTGTTTGTACAGTCAAATCATAACACTTAAGGCACTTCACAAAAGGTTAGCAGTGTACATAAAGATGTTAAAGGGAACCTATTATGCCAATTTTCAGGGCTGTCAAATTATAAACATCATATCTTCCATGAGTGAAACGCACGGATTCGCAGCATCGGCTGAAGAATGCTCAACCATGTATTTTATGAATGTTTGACCATGTTATTCATGGTCAAACGTAGGAGAAGCAATAAACATACTATGTCATCATTTCTACAAGAAATGTAACGTTCCTATAGTACGGCAGCTTTCAGTGTATGATAAGCACATACCAAGTCCAACCAGTGATGGTGGGCAGAAGACGAGTTGCTAAGTTTGATTGGCATCTTTGTTTACATTCATACTATACCTGTGAAACCCCTCAGATTTTGGTGTGTGATCTCATCCAGTTGGACTATAACTCAACAGCTAAAAGACATGGTAGAATTGTACAACTTAATACAACCATCAATATAACTGGTAGCTTAAGAATAGTTTTGTTTCATTGTGCAACTTACAATGGGTCACACGGCACAGTCATGACTTCTGACTCTTTTCTCTCGAAAGAAACAAGAAATCACGTCACATCCACCGTTTTTGAACTTATCTCCCCTGTGGCTACAGATATGTCGATGTGGCCTTGGGAAACGCCTACTGATAAAGTCTAAAAGATGATATGTCAACAGACTCGTAAACACATGCTAGCCTGGCAGCATTGCTGCTACACATCCCCAATAATGCAGAACTCTGATCATAATAACATTGTGCCTGTCTCCTTTCACAAATGATATGTCGGAGTGAAAGCACAGTTGTCTATCTGTGTTTTCCTGACCCCGACTATTTCTAACCCAACCTAGTCGTCAGGAAATGAAAGTTTTCCTCCCTGGGCCAGTGGGGATCCTTCTCTTCGCTCTCCAAAGAGAAACGACCTCTCGGCATAGTTGATTTGGAGCAAATCTAAGAATATAACTGGCAGCTGTGGCTGTGAGGTTAGAGGAATTGTCCTCTCACCAGAAGGTCAGAGGTTTAATTCCCACCTTTCCCATTCTGCATGCTGTCGTGTCATTGTAAAGAGATGCGCAGTATGGATGTTTGTGTGACTTGTGTGAATATAAAGTGTACCTTTAAGTGCTTTAAAGGGTCGTCAAGACCCGATAAAGCACTTTAGTGTAATTACAGACCATTTAGCTGCTGAGGTGCACTTCAGTCTGGTAGCTGTCGGTTAAACCCTGCTGTGTGTGGGCTGGTAGATAGGTGATGTTTGCATTGTGGTGCAGGTACAACATCCCCGCAGAGGAGAGGGACACAATGGCTGAATAGAAAAACTGATGTCATTTGCCAATGTTCATATTTCTCGTGACCAAAACCTTACCCAACATTTTTTTTCTCTTGACACTCCTTGGTACGGGACAGGTTGAAGTGTTGTTCTGAGCTGGCTGCCCACAGTGCTCGCTCAGAGTGCAGCTCTGTGCTAACTTTCTATTTAGAGAAGCATTCATTATTCATCAGCCCCTCGTTCCCCGGCAGTGCATCAGAGTTCTCTGAGAGCCATTCATTTTCCCATTTCCCTCTTTCCTCCCTCTCTGCTCTCTCTCTTTCTCTCTCTCTCTCTCTCTCTCTCTCTCTCTCTCTCTCTCTCTCTCTCTCTCTCTCTCTCTCTCTCTCTCTCTCTCTCTCTGTCTCTGTCTCTCAACTACATGCTCTTATCTTCAGTAGCTATCAATCTCTCATCTCCTCCTCCCTCACTGTCTGCAAACAGAGACCTCACCCCCTTCACCTTCAAACTAGTGTATTGGTAATGTTACCAAGGCAGTCAGGGTAAGCGTCGACGGAAACGATGCAGTGTGTAAGATTTGGTGACATCTGGTGGTGCAGTTGCATATTGTATCCATCTTCTCACCCTTCCTATTTGAGCATGCAGTAGAACCTATGGTAACGCTCGGTTGCCTTTTGAAACTCAAAAGATGTTTAGCACATCCACTCTTGGCGATCGTAAAAACATGGCGGCCCCCGTAGGGTGGACCAGCTCCTGATGTAAACGTACATTAAAGGGCTCATTTTAGGCTAATTTAAAAAGCAAGTCATACATTGGGGTGATTATACATTTGTGAGAATGTCTGGTAAATATTTGGATTGTAGTTTCTCTTCAATTGATAAGATCAGACGCACTGCTCCTTTAAAGTGTAGTTTCAATGCGAAACGATTGATGCATCATGGGTTTATTGACCTACCATATTCATAGTGAAATTCTCCTCTCAGCACATTTGGATGATATTATAGTATTGACTGGTAGTAGTCCAGAGCATCACACCTCGTAACCTCCCTCAGATGCTTGTGCTGCAGCATTTCATCAGCTTGTCTAACGATGGCAGGAACAGGAAAAGGAGGGATGGAATGAATAATTGACAGCGTATCACTATGGGGAGAGGCTCAGCATTGTCAAAGGGACGTTGACACCCATGGTGACTGAGATGGTGTGACGTTTTCGTGACCGAAACAATGGTGCAGTTAGGTTTGTGTGTGTGGTTCGCCTTGACACACTGTGTTGTAGCTGCGCTATCAGGACCATCTGTCCTTGTCCTTGAATATTATCATTTCTCTGCAGCTCGGGCAGGTGAAGCGATCTGTAGCTTAACTTGAGTACAATTAGTTCTGAACCTGAAGAAACACCTGGCGGATTGTATTCAATGTGGCGTGTTTGCATTAAAGAACATTGGATTGAAATTGAAGCAATGCAAATGTGGATCTAAGATGTTAATGTGCAGTGTGTAAAATTTGGTGACCTCTGGAGGTGAAATTGCGTGTTGTATCCATCACCTCATCCTCAACCTTCTGAACATGCAGGAGAACCTATGATAGACGTCAGTTGTCATTTAAACTCAAAAGATGTTTAGTACGTCCACCTTTACTATTGTAAAAACATGGCGGCCCCCATAGAAAGGATCTCCCTCCTCATGTAAATATAAATTAATGGGCTCATTAAAGGGTAATGGAAACCAAATAAAAATGACCAAAATCTTACACACTGTGCTTTTCAAATGAATATGTTGTTATATATGTGAATGAAATGATGGATTGTGTTACACTGGCATTTAGTATAACTTTACCCATACTTTTCAGAGCCTCTGATGTCCCCGAAGGAAAGATTTTTATCTTGTGTGCATAAGAGATTATCTTGTGCACACCAGACACTTAATCGTGTGTACAAAATGACTTTTTGTGCGCACTGTATATTATCTTGTGTTAGTATCTTGTCCACACAAGATAAAAAACAGTATGTTGTGTTGGGACTTTAAGGGCTCTATCAAACTTTTATTTTAAGGTAGATATTGCGCTCCGTCTGAATGTCACAAGGCCTGTGCTGAGTTCACGTCCTCGCGTAAATAACAGAGTCCATCAGTGGAGATGCCATAATACAACCGTCAAGACAGGTGGGACACACACACACACACACACACACAAACACACACACATTGTTTATAGTATCTTAATACCTTTATTGATATACCAAAGAATATATAGTGGGGAAAAAATATTCCTTTGCTGTCTTGGCTTCACATTATTCCATGATAAACAATTTAGGCCATACTGCTCAGCCCTAGTTGAACAGTTAATCATTAATGATGTGAGGAATCATTAACAGAGATCTGGGACCATAGTTTCTTCATTTATCAACATTTATTATTTCAAGGTTAAAAGTGCAACTTAAAGGTGCAGTGTGTAAGATTTGGTGACATTTAGAGCTGAAGTTGCATGTTGTATCCATCACCTCACCCATCTGAACATGCAGGAGAACCTCTGGTAGAATTCAGCTCAAAAGATGTTTTGTACGTCCACATTTACTACTGTAAAATCATGGTGGCCCCCAGAGAGAGGACCCCCTCCTCGTGTTTTTATACATCAAATTTAAGGGGGGATGGATAAAAATCAACGATTTTGGTGATTATAAATCAATTAAAATGTCCATATATAATTGTTTTGTAATGTTTTTAGCAATAGGGACTGAAATCTTACACACTGCACCTTTAGTGTAATTTGGGAAGTTTGTATGAAAAAGGTAGCCCTGAACAACCATGCTGCAGATTATTTTCATTAAATTCACAACTGTACTTCATTTTCCCAAAACAAATGGAAAAATTGGTAGTTGGCTCCGCCCACTTCAGATCAAATTGGGTCATATGTGGCCTCTGAACTGAAATGAGTCTGACACCCCTGCTGTAGATCTCCATCCTTTTCCACACTTTTCCAAGCGGTCAAATCTCAGTAACTTATTCTAGTGGCCCTCTGAATAACATTTACCAGATCGCCAAATATCTACACTTGTATCCTTTTAACAACCGGTTTCACTTACCGTAATATGGATAGTCGCCCAAATAAGTGTATGTACTGTATGCCTGTAAGTGTGTGTTGATTATGGTCATTTTCTTTTTCCGTGCTATGGGAAGAGGAAGTGTCTGTATGTCTGCCTCAGGGCTGCCTCGGAGTCGCAGCAAGGGATGGTACAAATGCCTTAGCACACTTATATGTGAGTTAAATGTTGCTGATCCTGTTACAGTGCGGTTACAGGTTAACAGTCGAGGCTCTGGTCAGATGACGACCGCTGACTAGAGACTCTGTGTCCCGTCATGTGACCGACCAAATGACTGACAAACCGCTAACACCTACCTGGGAAATGTGTGGTGTATAGTCGAGCTATGGACGGGTGCACGGCATCCCGATTGTACAGTTGCTTTTGTTGAACGATCCTGCGTTGCTACTTCCTCCATTCTCTCGCGAACGGAGCTAAACAACATTAGCCACAGTAATCCGTTCCTCTGGAGAGTCTGGCTGAGGGGTGGAACGTGAGAGGGCAGGGAGGCGCTGTCTGAGTGGATTGGCCCGAACCTCAGCCGCCTTTTAATGTTTTTAAAAGCTTTTGTGCCGTGGCACTCCTCAGCCTCTCTCCGAGCACAGCCATTCATCTTGCTGCACGCTGCTGTTTTCCAGCTCCGTGAAAAAAGACTCCTCCACAGGATATAGTTTGGCAGCTAGTTGAACGGAATATATCTTATTAAGTTCTTCTTTCACGGCTTTTAGAGCTGTCGGTTTTTCACATGCAGAGTGAAGCCAATGCGAAGCTGCTTTGAGTCCGTCTCCACCATGTTCCATGCTCCCAAGTATTTTGTCCATCTTTGCTACTGGTACCAAAAAGTGTACACATGTCTTTTGCGGTGTGTGTGTGTGGCACGTGCAGAGGGGTTTGTATCGGGTCACTGTTTAATGTCACTCGTGGGCAGGGTGTTTTTGCTGTGAGGTTGCGGCCTCGCCCTGCTCCATTTCATTAGGTTTAGAGTCCTGTGCTCTTTCCGGAGGTTTAGACTTCTACTGCTCTTACATATTCTATTGGCTTGATGCATTTTCCATTCTGATGTAATAAAGCAGGCTTATTAAAGGTTCAGGGGATATATGTCATACAACGGCACGGTCACTGATTTCTCTATTCAAGGGAGTTTTCATGTAATTGATGAAATACTACCATTGATCATAAGTGATCCCGTCCAGCATCATTAGTTCCTGCTCTTATTGAACTTCACCCGTTTATGCAGCATTAAATCTATCGTATTATCAGCTAACATTTTAAAGAGTAGAAAAATGAGGCCATACTTTGAGACTCAAGTGTTGGAATGTATTGATATCATGCAGCTGGAACACGTCTTACTCTCCATTTGGTTCCAGATGCTGCATAACAGTTACTGACAGCAACTGGTGAGGAAGTCAGGTATTGTGCTCAGACTGCTCCATGTACAGTGTAGAACTGTCTCCTCTCTCTCTCTCTCTTTTTCTCTACGTTAATAATAATTGTTTGACATTGAAATGTGCCAGAAGGTAACTTCACCTTGCAAAGATAAAAAAAATAATAATAATCCGCACATGACCATGATAAAACAGCTATCTGCCACTTTTACTCTTTCTTTGTGTTTTTTGTGTGTGTGCGTATTCATCAAACCACATGAAATGTGCTATTCAGTGAGGTGAAACAGTGGGAGTGTGTGGTTTTTATCATCAACTGCATTCCATACCTTTGAGCCTGGCTCACTGTTTCCATTCTATGCGCTAAGCTAAACATACTTCCTGCTTCATGTCCAGAAGACAAGTGTAACAGAAGTGTCAAACTCATCACCTGACTCTCGGCAAAGAATATGCAGTAAATAATTTTCCAGTTTTCTTGTTCCTCCTTTGAAGCCTTCGTTACATCTTTCTGCACCCGCCGATCTGAATGATTTTCTCTTGTCTTATTTTAATTCTGATTATAATGTTTGAATTTTCGGATGCTTTGTGTTTAACTGAGCTATAGTTGAATTATTAGAGATGGTCTGTACACACAAAACGGCTCTCATAACTGATTGAACAGTTCCCATGACTCCATATAAAGACTGCTGATGGTGTCTGTGATGGAAACTTTACTTGCTGTATTTCTGTCTGTTCCTCAGCCCGAGATGCAGACGAGCGGGAGAAGTGGATCCACGCCTTAGAGGGAACCATCCTGCGTCACACCCTCCAACTCCGAGTATGTGGCTTTTTTTCCTTCTCTTTTTTACACATGCAAATACATCTGGTACATTTACAAGAAAAAGTCGTTATGCCGTGGGCCTCAATCAGCATTCGTGGCTGTAGTTTCTATGTACCATCCATCTCCCTAACCAAACATGTCGGTGTGTGAATACGGGCTAGACGATACTGTCGTGGATACTGTTCCCTGCTTGTTGCTGATTTTTGTCTGTCTGCTCATCAGAGCAGGTGAGTCATTTATGAGTCATGTTGGTGTAAATAGGAATTTAAAGCATCAGAGGAACAACATCAGTTCTTTTTCCATATGGTGATAAATGATTGGTTGCTCCGAAGAAGATTATTGTTTGTGTCTTTGATTTTATTGGTTGCTAAAGTCAATTCATGATCACATTGTAAAGTGCTTGTTTCACTTGTCAAGAAAGACTTGCTATGAAAGAGTATGGTAGAACCAGTAATGGCCTTAAGCCCTCATGCAAATTCAAAGGTGTTTTCAATCTTTACACCATAGGCATTGAAACAGACACATTGAACTCTAATGTACACAGTGATGGAACACTCTCTGTGGAGTCACAGCAGATGCTTTATGCCAGATCACCAGAGTGTTACACAGGCTCTGCTTCCAGACTGCGTTTTCTCCGTATGAATGAATCCGAAATCGAAGATCGGCTTTTATATTCCATGTCTGCAGGAATGGTAAGTGTCACTTAAATGTTACACATTGTACCCTTTTTAACAGTGATGTAGTAGTGATGTCATCCATACCAGGTGATGCAAACTGCCTTCAGCCTTAAGAGCATGTCTGTCGATCTACATAATGTATTTTTGAAAGTATGCATGCCTTCATTTCTGACGTCAGTGTGACATCAGTTAAAGGTGCAGTGTGGGATATTTTGGTCAATTTGTTCACCTCTAAAAATATTATAAAACAATTACATACCGACATTTTCGTGAATTTATAAAAGTGGACGTACTAAACATCTTAAGTTTCTATGAAAACTGAAGTCTACCGTAGGTTCTCCTGCATGTTCAGAAGGATGAGGGTGAGGTGATGGATACAACATGCAACTCCACCCCTAGATGTCTTACACATTTCACCCATTATCATGATGTCACTTATCACGACAGCACTTGATGGTCGATAATGATCTGATCAGCTTGTTTCGCTCCGGTCCTATTGTTTGGGAAGTTATCTTGGAAATGTTGACCAATTTAGTTGACCTTCTACCTCTTTTGGTCGATCCTTCCCAAAAAGGAACAATCTGGACATTCCTTCCGTCATAAAAGAAGGTTCGTTGGGGCAACATGTGACTTAGTTTAGTACACGAGCTGATGAAAAAAATATTTTTCTGCATATTTGCCAGTGACATATTTGTCCCTTGTGGGACGTTCACTGGGCGTTGGATTATTTAGACTCCTGAGTGACTGTGCTTGTTCTCTGCCCTGCAGCTGTTTCCATGTTCAGCTCCTCTCTCCGCCCTCCCTCTGCTCCTTGTTCCCTACTATCACCATTACCTATGTGCAGTTCTTCCCACCCGTCTCCTCCGCTTCTTCCTCATGACCAGCCCTTTTCATTCGCTCCCCCCTCCCACCCTCCTTCCTCTCTCAGCAGTCCCTCCCTACCCCGGTGACAAATCCCTCTGATGTGCTACGTGTGCCTGCTTGCTCTCACACACTCATCGGCTTCATCAGACACCATGTGACCATGCGGCGGCCAATCTGGGACCTCGTTGTTCGATCAGCCGAAAGTCTTATGCTGCCACAGCCAATCGCTGTGGCCGTTGGTGCTGAGCCCCCTCTGAGCTGTCGCTGCTGGCTTTGTGTGTTTTCTCCTCTGCCTGCATGAGAGGAAGTGTGCCTTTCCTGTCAGGGGAGGGTCCTGGATTAACTCAGCTCTGTCCGCCTCATACCAAAACGCTCAGCTGATATCTGCTGCCAGAGGACATGTTGTAGCCAGAACGCACAGGCTGAGGTTTGCTGTGGTTTCTATCATTTGCCTGCAGTCAGAGGACCACGGTTGTTTTCTGCTGCCGTTCAGGAAGGAGTAGGAGGAGGGAGAGCTGACTTTTACCATAGCCGGTGGTTTTCTTGCTGTAGAGTTAGGAGAAATGAAGGTAGACAATCTTTCCCTACGCTCACCGACGTCTTTGGAGAGATGCACAAGACTTTAATGCAGCATGTCCATTGGAGCAAGGCGCCCAGTAAGTAAAACACACGCTCAAACACTACTGCACCGTATCCAGGCGAGGTTAAACGTCTGCAGCGTGCTGCTTGCCAGGGCATCAGCATGTTAAGTGGGTCACTGTGCGTGGAAAGACAAATAGAGTGGAGGGAGGAGGCTGCAGCAGCAGCAGTGTTGTTTGTGTGTGTGTGTGTGTGGGGGGGGGGGGGGGGGGGGGGGGGGGGGGGGGTGTTGTTTGGGTGGTTACGTGGGAGAGTTTGCATGCTGCTCTGAATTATTCCTGCTATGTCACACTCACCCCGGCGCATACACACAGGAAGGGATTGACGGTGTGTTCAGTGGGAACGAGTGGGAGTGGAGAGGAGACGTCTGGGAATATTTCAGGAGCGGAGGAGTGAGTGGTGTGACACGGTGTCACACAGGCTGTTTATAAAACCAGGCACCTGCCTCTGATTTTTTCCGCCTGCAAACTCGGGTCTGTCGAAAACACTTTGCCTCCAGTAAGTGTGTTGACAAAACAGTAGACGCTGGGGACTCTGTCCTGGTTTGTTTTCGCCGTGCCAGTCTCATATTCCTGCATTTGTTTTTCATGTCTGTCTTCGACATGTGTTCATACCTTCATAAGTTGCTTTTGTGTGTGTTCGTACATATGTTCATTCAGCGTGTGATTTTGTAAGTTCTGTGAAATGGGAGTAGATGGTGCAGCTGGTAGATAGTCTTCACTGTAACTAAAGGAGCCAGATGTTTTACTGTTGTTTTTTCAACATTGACTTCCTGTATGCCGCCTGTCGGTTTTTGGGTCATGGTTGTTGAGGTAAAAATGATCATGATGTAATCCCATCCTTTACGGTTCTCAGTGTTTTTCCAGTGTAATACGAGTTAGCCGGTAGACGTACAATTCGCTGACACATCCATTGTTTCCCATTTCGATTTTTGCTCAGGCCCTCATGTGGACAGCTATACTCCTCATTAACGCTGACTGCGAAAGTACCTTTGATCCTTTTTGAGGAAGTTTGGCCAGTCATACCAGTCCTCATGGCTGCTGAGTTAACTCAGACTTTGTTCTCTATAAAGTTATCATGTCTGCAGTTTAAACTTCAGCAGTTCTCTGGCTGGGACAGCTGTGAGCAGCAATTTAGCCATTAATGGCTTTTCTTCATGTTCCCGTGAGGTCGTCCTTATCAAGAGGAAAAGCCTCCTCGAACCCGGGTCACAACAGGAGCGTCGGCAACACCAAGTCGGATGCAGTGGTAGCAACAGAAATGGTTGGATAAGAAAACCTCAATTCTGTTATTGTTGGTTCATCCGAGATTTGATTGTGTTGTCATTTGTCCAGCATGTTTATGCCAGATTCACGCAAGGAAGTATTTTATTATGAACGGATGTGTGCATGCTTTTGCTTTCATTTCACAGCTGACCAGAGTATTGTGGGTGACAGACCGACAGACAGATGTCTGGTCACGTCTGCTCAGCCAAGAGCAGAATAATTAGCTTTTAATGGTTATTATGTAATGAAATTGACCATAACCGTATGTCTGTGTGCGTGCGTGTATGTGCTCTCAAAGATTCTCTTTCTGATGGTATTAAAGGTCCAGTGTGTGAGATGATGCAGTAGGTATTTCCATTTCCATTGGTCAGAATGGAAGATAGAATGATTATAGTGAAGTTTGTCTGATCACCGTATTGTTTTAATTAGCGTTTGCATTCGATCAGAATAAGTCTATTATAGTTGCATCAGGAGCTCGTCCTCTCAATGGAGGTCACCATGTTGCACCACCATGGATAAACCTTTGACTTCTGATGATGCCTCAAAGGTGCAGTGTGTAATATTTCAGTCATTTTCTATTGGTTGAAAAAAATATTACAACACAAGTACAAATGACGTTTTCACCCATTTGTTCCCATTAGCCTTAAAGGAGCCTATTAATGTATTTTTACATGAGGAGTGGGTCCGATCTATGGGGGCTGCCATGTTTTTGCTGTAGCCCAGAGTGGACATACTACACATCTTTTGAGGTCTAATGTCAAATGTGGGCTACCATAGGTTCTCCTGCATGCATACAAGGGTGAGGGTGAGGTGATGGATAAAACATGCAGCTTCACCACTAGATGTTACGAGATCTTATACACTGTAGCTCTAAGGGGACAAACTGAACAAACATGTGTTCTTCAACCCATTCACACACATCCTTCTTTGTCGGTGTCCACATTAATTCTGACCTTAAATTTCCTGATGGTGCTCTATAGAAACCTGTCCTTCGCTGGCCTCTGGTCAGGCAGGCGGACAGACAGACAGACCGGCTGTGGCCTGTCACGTCAGCCAGGCTGTAAACAATAGTATTCATATCTCCCCACTACACTACATTGCTGGAAAATTCTCTAGTTTCTCTGTTTGCTCTGTTTCTGTCTGACATTTTGTGCCACAGGTTATAAAAGCCCACGTTGCCGCAAGGTGACGGACCCAAGGCCTTTTTGACATGAACGTAGCGATGCAATGAATGAATCAATGTGCAGATATACTAACACCAGCTTGATGTGGTCGGGGTTGCACTGATGCTCAGCTCTGTTTGTCCCTTCGTCCTCAGGAGGCCGAGACAGGATTCGTTCCCAGTGTTCAAGACTTCGATAAGAAGCTCTCTGAAGCTGATGCCTACCTGCAGATTCTGATTGACCAGTTAAAGGTAGGACGTCATGTTGCTTACTTGTTATCTCACCTGCAATTCGACGCGGCTTCATTAAGATGTTATTAAAGTAGAGTGTTTAGAACTCACCTTGAAATGTTCCACTGAAGAGCTTGATCTAATGGAGTCTGTTTCATATGGTTTAAATAGGACATTTGCTTATTGAATCTTTTCTTATTATTGTTTTGCTTGTCTCACACCTCCTCGATAAAGCAGAAGTTACTTTATATTAATGTCCCTGGCAGATCACTGATAAAGCAGAAACCTTTGTTTTCAAAAGTAGTCTCGTCTCAGGCAGCAAATCAAAGCTCGAGTGTCCTTTAGGGTTAGAGGAGCTTGGGGCCTGCTGCCGCCGCATTATCTGAAGCCACGTCCTGTGTGCAGATTCACCTTCTGATCATCTCTGTGCTCATTTCACCGTCGACCAATCTCAGCTCATATTCCATCCCTCTCTCATCCTCTCTCTTTTTCTCTCCCCCCCTCACACAGCTGTTTGATGAGAAGATCAAGGACTGCAAAGAGGATGAATCACGCAGAGTGAGTACCAGCAGAGTCACTCTGTCCTTGTGTCATGGCTTTCTGCTCCGTGTTCTCACTGTCATTATAACCACAGCAGAGAAACAGGCTGACACACACACACACACACACACACACACACACACACACACACAGCCAAGAAAGGAGAGGTGATGACGATGATGATCACAGCTGTCAGTGTGATATACCCTGTTGTTTGTCATTTTTAAGTCATCAGAATATTCTAAAAGATAACTAAAATGACTCTTAGTTATGATTAGGCTGTAGATCAGGATACACAAAATGGCTGAAACCAATCATTTTCCATACGGAAAATTGTCTGCACAGTTCCATTGGATGATGAGGGGGGGGTGTTAAGAATTTTTTTTTTTTTATGAATCAGTGCGCTTTCTAGTCATACTCCTTGCATGCACTGTAATGCAAATGGACACCCGCGGTTTTACAGGTAGAGGAAAATCACCAAAGTTTGTTTACATATGCCTGTTGACCATGGGCAAATGGCAAGTCAACACCGACTACATGAAATAGGAATTTTCTTACACTGTGGGCAAAAGAGGGTCAAAACCTCAAATCAGTGCATCGATTTGATTCACAGCCCGTCGTTCAGGGGTAATGGTGGGTTCTGAAACCGCTGAGAAGCACTGGCTTAGACCACACAAAGAATGACTGGAATTACAAATGGTTGGTCAACAAGGATGATGCCGGGACGTCATTTTCTCTCAGTCATTTCAGAATCTCACCAGCTATCACACACCTTATGGCAACTTAAGCACACTATGATAAAGAAAAAATATACCTTTGAAATGTAGAAATTGTGTTTAGAACAACTATTTTGCAATTGTTGTTCCTCCCCAAAACTGAAGCTTTTTAACATCACTGCATTTGAATCAACTCTGAATTTTGCACAATGAATGCTTTTGATCAACAAAGGCTATCTATCCAGGCTTGAGTAAATATCTACAGATTTTTACAAATGTTTCCCATTTTCTTACATGTATTAACTCTGATATTTAAAGGGGTTTTGAAAAGTTAGGATTTGCAACTTGGACTTGAATGATTTATAAACGTCATTTTATTCAGGCTTCAATAACGTGATTGAGATTTATTTAGCAATTATTTTTAACTTCCTTATCTTACGTTTCATTTAACAACTCAGCTTTTCTCAAACAAACAGGTCACATGTCAATCACAGCCCACGTGATTAGAAAATATACTTTTCCTATATTGAGCTTTGATAGTTATTGTAAGAAGTCATTCAGCCCTACTGGGAGGCCATGAATAATACATTTTAAGGAGGAACTCATGGGACTTTTAAAACCTGTTTGAGTGTTTCCATTGGCCTTCATGCAGACTCTTATGAATCCCCCATGTTTTATAGATGCAACATGGACCACGTTAAAGGTGCAGTGTGGACGATTTCGGTCTTCTCTGTCACTTCTAAAGAATATTACAAAACAATTGACACTTTCAGGAATGTATACTTACCCAGATGTTGTCTTTTTTTTCCCCTTAACCTTAAATGAGCCCATTTAAGTATATTTACATGAGGAGCGGGTTTTGAGTTTTGATGACAACCTTTCTACCATAGGTTCTCCTGTATGCTGAGAAGGGTGAGGTGATAGACACAACACGCAACTTCACCCCTAGATGTCACCAAATCTTACATGCTGCACCTTTTAAATTGTCAATAAACGTGTCAAAAATGGACTTGTTACTGGTTGAGCGCATGCATCAGGGGATCTTGATACCATGGCTCCGCCCCTTATTGTATTGCAGAGTCCAAATGTGCGAGATAGACGTGCACATTGTTCTCCTGATGCTTAGGGTTTCATTTCTAAGTGGGAGGAAGTGAAGACATGTTGACCGTCTTCATTTACAATGTATGGAATTAACATAACAGTTGCATTTCTTGTTTTCCGACTGTTTTGGTTTGTCATGGTTAGTATTGTTAAAGGAAGCGGATCAGTTTCAGGATGTTTTAGTTCAGCTTTTGTTTTGTTTTTCACCACGACTGATGTGATCCACTTCCTCTCTGTTATCACCTCCGCTCTCTATCCTTCGAGCTTGTCAGTGAGACCACTCTCCTCACTGTGAGAAATTGTTCCAAAAATTGCAGCTTAATCCAGTTGTTGATTTATGCAAGCTATGTTTTGCTTGCTGATAAACAGGTGGAACCAGTATCTTTGCTCTTGGGTATTTGTTTTAAACTGCTGTTTTTGTTGTGTTTGTTTCATTTTTTTTTTTTACTGCTGGTGGAATTTCCAACAGTCTTTTTGTATCTGTTTTCACAGAAAATTGAAAATTTGAAAGACACTACTAGTGTAAGTCAAAACTTTTATACATTTTCTCTCATTCAAGTTTCTCTGAGCTCTCAACCGATGAATTCTGTTTTTTCACTTTCAGAGTATGGTAGAGTCTATCAAGCACTGCATTGTACTGCTGCAAATTGCCAAGGTAAATGCTAGACGTTCACTTCACTTCACTGTTGTCAATGTTCTGTTCTGCGTTACCCTCTGTGTGTGTGTGTGTCTGTGTATGTGTGTTTGTCTGTGGGATAGTTCCCTGCTTTACAGTTGGTGTCTGGGCCAGTGGTTGATGAGGGTGTAGTCCAGTTTTCGTTTCATCACATGTTCCATTCAGCCCCTCTGGAAGGAAGTGGTGCAATCACTTCTGCTCAGTGGAGCTGTTAGATGACACTTGTCACTGTTTACAAAACTCACAACACTTTCCCCTGTAGGAAACATGTTCAGTTGCGTATTTGGACTTTTACGTTCTTTCAGCACATTCAGTTCAATATGATATAATGGTTAAAATGATTGAACTGTGTAGAAGTCTATCATAATACAAAGAAACAAAATGCTTGTACTTCAAAGGCAATTGAACACTTTGCAGTTTTGTGTGTCAATATCTCAGATGTGGCTCAGAGCTGTTTGAGGAGTGAGGAGGTGACCTTGCAAGTGAAAGGGGATTCAATGCAGCTCAAAGAATCCAAAATACAGTGATATCAATGGTGGCTGTTTTCTCAAAATGTACATATGGGCTACAGTTTTAACAGCAGGCATGTGTTCTTGAAAGAAGAAAATAGCAATTGATCTTGGAGATTTAGAAACCTTGTCATTTCGCCTGTTGAACCCCATAAAACGTCATAAACCCCTCAAAGCCCACACAGTCAGTAATGGGCAGCATCTCCATGGGGCAGGGGTCCATGTTTATGCAGCTCTTGTTGCCCACGATCTCGGAGGGTTCAACAAAAGTCGCAAAGTGAAAAACAGAAAGGTCACGTTGTAGTTCATGTGCCACTTTTTATGTGTAGCAATATATTCAGTGTGTTTACATTTTCACATGTATGTAAATGCATATACAATATTTGTAACTTGAATAAATTATCATTAAATAAGAAGACAGTTATTTTACAATATGTTAAATAGTAATTACATTTTGTCCCACAATTAAAACAAGCCCCTTGAAAATGAGCCACACACCCCTGGTCTATAGCAAACACCTCATCTGTCATGAGTTGGATCTGTTATGGCTTTGAAATGTACGGCCACTATTCAGGTAATGGAGCATGCTGCGATTAAATCAAATGTATTCAAATGGGTGAAACATTCCATGACTCGGCAAGATGAATTCATAATGGCTCAGACTTGACATTATTCTCTTCCAAATGCAATGTGCGGAAAAAGTCCAGACAACAAAACGCGTCGAAGTGTTCAAATGTTTACAGTACTGACTGATGTGTGCAGATTGGAATGCAAGAGAAATCTCATCCACAACCGGGATTTTACCATGTGATGAAAGGATTACTGTATGTGGCAAGTGGGTGAATTTTCTGAAGCAGCATTTGACGGGGAGGGGGGGATGTGCCGCTGCTCTCGTCACCACACACAGATGCTCTTGGATGCTTTATGAACCGAGTCGTCCAACAACCACTGGTCTAACGTTGTCTTCTCAAAATTTTAAGGACCAAAGTAACGAACAGCAACACGCAAACGGACTAATAGTAAGTTTGACGTCCTCTGTCCATGACAAAAGAAATCAGATCGAACAAACTGCTAACTTTCTTTTCCTGGCTTAGTTGACTCTCCACTGTCGTAGAGACGCAGATGAATCAGATCTCTGTAGTGCATGCTGTCTAATTTGGAGATAAGCTTTTGATCTCAAACTCTTCCCTCACATTCGCCACCTCTGTCCCGCTTAATCAAGTTTCCTGATTTCATCTGGGATCTTTAAGACTTTTTGCGATGGTTGGGAACTATTCTTTTCTTCATCAAATATATATGTGTGTGTGTGTGTGTGTGCACGGTGTGGAAGCCTTGCTGAAGAAAATGTGTACATATACTCTACATGTGTACTTGCATGCCTCTGCAAGAGAGAATGTTACACTCCACTTCACTCACTAATTCACCATTGATTGACTGTGTCCACGCTGCCTGCTTATTGAACTACTGAGCACTAATTACTGGAAAGCCATCCACTGAACACTTAAGTCACTTTGGAGCCAATGCATCTCCATGTCAGAGGCCATATATGATGTTTTGTATGTGTATGTCCAACACACACAACCCGAAATGTAAAGCTGGATGTTTTTGCAAAGCATATGGGGATTGAGATCGCTATCTTACAGCTAGCTCTTGTTTTTTATTGGATGGATCCTCTCACACATATTTATCCATTAGGGTTATAGTAGCGGTGCAAGTGTGTAAGATTTGGTGACCTCTAGAGGTGAAGTTGTGTGTTGTATTCATCACCTCACCCTCACCCTCTTTGGTTGACCTTGGCTGTCATCAAAACTCAAAAAAGGTTTAGTACATCCACTTTTATTCCGGTAAGAACATGGCGACCGAGAAGTCACAAAAATGACCAAAATCGTACACTTAAAAATGTCGGTCAATTTTTTCCACTTTTGTCTGTCGAAATAAAAATTGCAAAGCAATTATGTACGGGCATAATGTACAAAATGTATAATCACCTCGGCGTATGACTTGCTTTTTACATGACCTTAAATCGCTCCTTTTAATGTATATTTACATCGGGAGCGGGTCCATCCTACGGGGACAGCCATGTTTTTACAATAGCCCAAAGTGGACGTACTATTGAGCTTCAACGACAACTGAGGGCTACCATAGGTTCTCTCCTGCATGCTCAAATGGGAAAGGTGAGGTGATGGATGTAATATCCAACTTCACCAGTAGATGTCACCAAATGGTGCACACCGTATCTTAAAAGTGATAACGCTGTCAAAGCAGGGACTCTCAAGATGATTGGGGCTGGAGCTGGGCCAGAGATACCGCCAGTCCCAAGCCCCATTTGGAGCTTTAGAAGCGACAGAGTGGCTTGTTTTTGTTGTGTTTATTTATTTTTTTCTTTTCGTCAGAGCTCACTCACACTCACTGGGTGTGACTGTGCCACACTTCACTGCCACAGGTGTTACAATAAGCAACCACGTTTGGATCGATCGAACGCTCCAGTAGGGAAACTCTTACCTCTGATTCGAGAGACGTTTCCTAGATCTCTGAAAACGTTCACGGGGAAAGATATTTTCGTATGTAAGCAAAAGAAAAGGAACAGAACCTCATAGCTTCCTGGAACTGAGAAAAATCAATCTGATCTGTTCCCCTGTGCTTTGGAAAATGTGCGTCACAGTAATGCGAATGGACTGTATGTAATGGACTGGCACATGGACAGCCTCTTGTGTGATCCTTGCAGCAAGAATCCCAGAGGGGCCGTCCGGCCTGTGGGCCTGCACTGCTCTCACACAGCCATCGTAATCTCACAGTCATTAAGTACAGCATTACACAGTATAAATAGCACAAGCATATATGGTGTATAAGCTCTGTCTACACATCTTACCGCACGTGCATTTTTTATATGCCCCCTAATCTCTGTGCTAACGACACGGCCGCAGCTTTAGAGCGTCTAAGTGTCCGTCACGTTGCCTGTAATGTGGAGAGAAAGAATAAATGTGGTGTTGACCTTTTGAGTGATTTACCTCAAACACGAGCAGCGTGTGTGATTGATCTCGCTCAGTGCTGCGCTGTACTTAGAGAAACCCCCCCCCCCCCCCCCCCCCCCCGAAGCCTGTATTTAACTGTCCAAACAATGCGTGTGCTGTGATGGGTTGAGCGTTCGCTCCACACCTCAAGCTACGGGCCACATTCATATTGTTAATATCACAACACAACTGTATAAAGGTGCAGTGTGTAAGATTTCTGTCATTTTTGTTACTTCTAAAAAAATATTACAAAACAATTACATACAGACATTTTAATACATATATAATCACCTAAATGTTTTATTTTTTTCCATGACCCTTAAATGAGTCCGTTAAAGTATATTTACATGAGAAGCGGCTCCTCTCTACGGGGGCCGCCATGTTTTTACAGTAGACCTGAGTGGACGTAGTAAACGTCTGTTGAACTTCACTGACACCAACTGAAGTCTGCCATAGGTTCTCCTGCACGTTCAGAAGGGTGAGGGTGAGGTCGTGGATACAACATGCAACTTCACCTCTAGAGGTCACCAAATCATACACACTGCACCTTTAAGACTAGCGTCACCTGTCTTTCGTCCAGCAAGTGAGGTGAAATTGTGGCAGTGATTTTAAAGGTGGGGGCAGGGGCCTCAGGGGTGCCACCAGGGGGTGCTTGTGATCCCTCTTTAACTTGGAGAGACGATGTGGGCAAATGTCCCCCAGCTGACACTTTTGGGGGGCTTGTGCATGGATACATTTAAGAAGCCTGGACCTTTAAGAGCCTTCAGTTATCATTTAATTGGGTATGTCCTCTCCTAGATGGGGACCGATCCCACCACGATGAATCAGTATTTCTATAGTTGTTTAGAATTAGTCGTTCTCTCCTCTCTCTCATGGAGCCTCATTGAAAGGGGAAGCATGTGGAGGTGTAGAGAAGGAATGAATGCATTGAAAGATCCTCTGCGGTGACCACTGATGTTTTTGGTCACAAGATTCTGGACAAACAAACAATTCCAGAGCATAGCATAGCAGGGTCATGTCCTGGGTTTTTATGGAGCCCTGTCGGAGGCTTGTCCACTTCCTGGTGCAATTATTATCGTCCGTTACTGTTTCCTTGTCCCCGCATTGTAATGGATGGACATTGTATTGATTCAATGGTCTTGTTCCTGTTGATACATACTCCTAAGGAAGCTTGGTCTCTGTTTGATTCTGAGCAGAACTGTTAAAACAACACTCAATGTCTTTCCATTTAATGTTGTGGAGGAGAGAATCATTACATTTTGATGCATATCCAGGGTTTTTGTCTCGTGTTCAGCAGTTTAACGGATTTCTCAGACACATCTTTAGCAGACTGATAGCTAGGTGCAGATCCAAATCAGATGTCATAGTTTTAGATGTGGTACGTGCTGGACAGAGCCACCCTAGTTTTATCTGACGGCGTAAATGAAACAGCTACATCAAAGTGGAATCACACATCACGTAGACTAGATCCAGATCGACCTGCGTCCAGTGTCGGTGCAACCAGAAGCCCCGAGGGCTAAAGTTGTTGGGGAACAAGCGTCGATACAGTCTCGGTGGGTGCTCTTGTCAGCTGGGTCATCAGTGTGTCAATGACCCTATTACGCAATGTCAGTAGGCTGCTTTGTGTCGGTCACATCGATGTGGTGTTAAAGTGGCAGTGACGCTGCGGGTAAGTGTGTCCCCCGCAGGTGGAGTCAGGAATTGGATCCTGTTTCTTTAATGAATTCTTCCTTAGACGCTCTTGAGTCAGTGAGTTGTTATTGTGCACAGGCTCCGCTGCCGTATGGTTTTCTGACATTGTTGTTGTTGGCTTCATATTGATTTGACGAATGAAACCTGGTAACATCGTTCTGGGAAATGGACTGAAAGGAAATTGATCGGCCTCCGGGTGGCTGCCGAATATACATTTCACTCCTCTTCTTGTTGTCCATGTGTAGCATTGAGCTCATCTTTACCTCGTACAGCGGTAAAATGAATGGTGTCAAGCTCACACTGACATGTGGCGGGGACAGGAGGGTAAATGCGAGGTTATACACGTTGTTGACATGCAGGCCCTGGCGTGTGGTGTGTGGATATTCAGCTTATAAATGTGAATTTCTTTAGATCGGTAAGCAGGCAGTTGTCAAGTTGTTTATTTACTATTGTTTCTGTTGATGATGGCAATTTCTTTCTCAACCCTCCAGAGCACCATCAACCCAGTGGATGTGATCTACCAGCCACCTCTGGACACTCCTGTAGTCGACACCACAATGCCAACACAGACCGCACTACCAACAGGTACCTGCTTTACACATCACGGCCTCTGTCTGATGTGCCAAAGATAGAATTCATGTTCATGTTTTGTAACATGGTCTCTTTGGTTGAAACGGCTCCCCCTGTTGTTTCCATTGGTGGGCAACATTTGAAATTCTCCTATTTCACAATAAAGACTGGGATGAAACCTGAAGCCAGATCTAGAGTGACGGTGTCAATATGATCAGGGCTTTTAATAAATGGACTTAATGTCCTTTCAGTCTTTGAAGGTAAAACGATACAGGATAAGAATCTCATCAATGAAAATAGATAAAATACAAGTATCCGGTTATATGATATTCTGGCTTTAATATGCATTCACATAGCTGTATTCGATTTACTAAAAATCTCTCAGGATTAAGCCAACTCTTACATATCACACTCAAAAATGAAGGAATGACTAGAGCTGTGTATTGTATACATTTTGACTGTATGTTTTCTTCTTAGACTTTAACTTCAAACTATACTTGTTGTGTTTCATCTTGCTGAAGCAGTTTTCTGTCGTTGAGTTAAATAATGTTTCAATTCACTTTGATGATCAAATAATTGACTTTAACAAGTCAGTACAATCTTACACTTTGACTTTGAGCTGACTTTCGATTAATGAAGTTAAAATGGAGCCTTACTGGGCCAGTCTATATGTAGTTATCTGATGATTTGTGGAATCTCTGTCAGGCTTGTGTTTACTTTCTCTCAGATCTTTGTCAGCCTCTTGAATCTGCTCCGGATGACTCCCCTCTGTTGTTTTTACCAAAGATGCTTCTCAGGTGTGTAAACCAGACCAACGACCTTCCACGTTACCTGTTGGTCCTGTTGTCACAGTGATGGGTAGCCTGCAGACCCCAACTCCCAACAGCACAGGTAAAGCCAGATGCTTATATGATTGTTTTTGTACAAATGGACAGCGGATCGCAAAGAATCACCACTTACCTCAGGAAGGGTACTTCTGTTCTCCTTATTACATTCTATTTATGATTAACAGGAAGCAAATGAAATAAGAAGTCCACCTAAAGCAATAATACCATATCACTGTTACTGTACATCTCCCGCCCAGAGTGATATGTTCACGAGGCTAAAGTAAATTAAAAAGCCAAGCGAGGGACGGCAGAGGCTCTTGCCCATTTGTCTCCTGTGCTGAGGCAGCAGTAATAAAATGCTGTGCAGTGCAATAAGGAGGCAGGCTGCATGCTCCAGAGCACTGTCAATATACGCTCTGCGGTGGAAGCCATCACCATTTTAATGACAGGATACAGTACACGGTCTACAGCAGCGGGCAATGTGTTGGCTGTATGCACAAATTAACCTCATTTAAAACATTGTAACCCCCCCCCCCCCCCCCCCCCCCCCCCCCCCCTCTACAGCAGCGGGCAATGTGTTGGCTGTATGCACAAATTAACCTCATTTAAAACATTGTAACCCCCCCCCCCACGCCCCCCACTCTATCTCTCCTCTTTCAGGGAGTGGTCCATCAGGCCCCAGCAGTGGCATGGCCTCCCCAGCTCACATCCCCCTCCCCTCGCATTCAGTGCCAGATTTCTCCTACTCTTCCAGTGAGGATGAATTCTACGATGCAGACGAGTTTTACCAGAGCAGCACGTCGCCCAAACACTGCATAGAGTAAGTGCTGCATCGTCCACCACCTCCACACCTCCACACCTCCACACCGCCCGGACCGCACCAAGGGGAACCCACAGAGGGAGTTGTTTTTCCCCCACTGTTGTGTTTAGCGGGAGGGTTAAAGGCAACTCGGTTTGAGACGTGTGCACCAAAAAAAAAGCTTGTGAAATCCCACTCATCCTTTCATCTCCTCATCTCTCCCGCTTCCTGCCTCCCTTCCGCTGCCGCCATCTCCTCCTCTCGGCCTCAGTCCCTCAGGGCCCGCCGCCGCCCTTTCCCTCACCAATGCAGAAATGGTCTTGAAACGACCAGACACCAACGAGTCACTCAACTCGTCCATGTCCAACGGAACCACAGATGCAGGTAAAATGAGCCGAAGCGCACGAGGGGATATTCGGGAGGTGACGCGCGCGGTTGCAATCGCATGAGACTTGAACTGCCGTTGTCCTCAGATCCGTTCGACAGCCACGACGACCGTGACGACGACGGAGAGGGCGAGTCTGTGGAGGAGCACAAGAGCGTCATCATGCATCTGCTCTCACAAGTTCGTTTGGGCATGGACCTCACCAAGGTAAAGACCACACCGCGTGAGATGCGATCCATGTCCCTGTGCCATGAATTACATCCCTCCTTTTCATCTCCATTTTACCCCTCAGGTGGTTCTTCCGACATTCATCCTAGAAAGAAGGTCTTTGTTAGAAATGTACGCAGACTTCTTTGCACATCCCGACTTATTTGTAACGTGAGTATCACATCGGCTCCACTTTTCTGTCCCAGTGTTCGTCACAGCCAGACACGTTGAGGACTGAGACCTGTGTCTTCCATGTGTTGTCCATTAGTATTGCTGAGCAGCCAGAGCCCCGGGAGCGCATGGTTCAGGTGGTGAAATGGTATCTGTCAGCCTTCCACGCAGGGAGGAAAGGCTCTGTGGCCAAGAAACCTTACAATCCAATCCTGGGAGAAGTGTTCTACTGCCACTGGGATCTGCCCACTGAGGCGGAGGAGCCCCCCCCACCCACGGTGAGACCACATGACGCTGCAGTCCAAGTTTGTTGATTCTTTATTACTTTGACAGACGAGTCTCGAAATGTAATAAGCTCAATTCTGATGCAGCATCTTATTGTTTCCGCTTTTCACTTATGCCAAATTGAACTTATCCTATGTTGAAATATATGGTTTTCATGTCTGATCGATCAAATGTCAACCCTGGATCTAAAGTCTGTCTGAATGTAAACCAGATTTCAAACATGATTATGGCAACTGACATTTTCCCTGCACACTGGATGCAATGTAGCAGATGGCTGCATTGAATATCAATGATATGAACTGTAACGGCTCCCTATTTACATTTTTTATTCCGGTGTTGGCAGTAATCAGCATGTTAATCAACATGTTCTCTCTGTTGTGTGACATGCTGATGTTTCCGTATCTTCTTCACCACCCGTCAGGAAACGGTATCAGATGGTCCAGTTCCCTGGTCCTCGTCCAACAGTGTGTGTTTTGTGGCAGAGCAGGTCTCTCACCACCCGCCCAGTGAGTCGTCGTCCTCCCTCTGAATATCAGAAACCATGTCATTAGTCAAAGAAACTGCATTTTATCGGACAAGTCTCCTACAGCCACTCATTTCCTCTACCTCACATGTAAATACAACTGCCAATCGAAATGGAGATTATTTCACTTTTTGGTGTAAAAGAAATGTTTTTTTTTTTTTTTTTAAATATAAGACACTGCTTTGTTGTTCTCTCGCTGACGTGTCTCTTCTTGTAGCTCATCAATGTGTCCCCTCCTCTCTCTGCAGTTTCTGCATTCTACGCAGAGTGTTTAAACAAGAAAATCCAGTTCAATGCTCACATCTGGACCAAGTCAAAGTTCTTAGGCGTGTCCATAGGTGTCCACAACATCGGCCAAGGTATTCTTCATCACAACTGTCTCATACATCACGTGCACATTCTACGAAATGATACCTGTGTCAGCTTTTAATCATCATGTTTTTGTCATTTAAGGTTGTGTATCGTGTTTGGAGCACGATGAGCATTACATCCTCACCTTCCCTAATGGATACGGCAGGTGTGTGTGTGTGTGTGTGTGTGTGTGTGTTAGTGTGCAAAGTGCATGTGCACGTCATTACCATGTGTGTCACTGACATTGAGCCCATGTGTGTGCAGGTCAATTCTGACGGTGCCGTGGGTGGAGCTGGGTGGGGAGTGCAGCATCTCATGCTCCAAGTCGGGCTACAGCGCAAACATCGTGTTCCACACCAAACCTTTCTACGGAGGGAAGAAGCACAGGGTCACCGCCGAGATTTTGTAAGAGAGGGGACGTTGCGGACCACAGCCTCAAGACCGTCGACGGATCTTGAGTGAATCGTCTTAACTCTCCCTTTTCCTTTCAGTCCACCTAACGATAAGAAGTCTTTCTGCTCCATTGAAGGCGAGTGGAACGGAGTGATGTACGCCAAGTGGGCAACTGGAGTGAGTCTTTTATTCCCCTTCTGTCTTCAAATATCAGATTTATTTTCTCATCATTTTATATTTAATAATCATCCATGAAAGATAAATTGCATTGATAGCATGGCGAGATAATGACCTGTTTATAGTGATGTTTTACATCAAAATGAGTGGGTATACCTGGGATTATTTAATCAGGTTGAACTTGGCTACAAAAGTCAACATCTTTTCCATTGTCACAAATAAGATAGCAATGACAACTCGAAAAAGGAAAATCATACAGCTCAGTGTTTTTTTTAACTGTTGTATTCGTGTTTGGCATAGAACACGTCAATATACATACAATAGACATACTCATTCATACTCACACACTCGCATATACTTAAAAAAATAAAAAATTACAAAGTCAAATTCTCCTTCTCTATAGTGTTCATACTGGGTTCCCAAAGATGCAAGAAGTCTTTTCGCTTGCCTTTTAGTGATTTAGTCTCTCCAAACCAATTCAGCTTCCCAGTTCCTGCGTCCACACCTGTAATGATGTCGGTTCCATATTTTTCCACTGTGGAGCGATCACTCTCCGAGCCTGAAGAAGTCCAAAGTCCCGATGTTTTGTCCATGTTTGCGAATATGTAGAGTCCTTTGGGTTTATCCCAAGTAAACATAATTTGGCATCGAAAGGTACAGTGGTATTCAACACGTCTGACCAACACCCAGTAAAATCCCTCCAGAATCCGATCGGATATTTTACCATTCCCATAGACAGAGAATCAATGTTCCTTTTTCTCGTAGACATTTAGTCCAGATGTGATTATCAGCACACATGGAATGGAGCTTATAAAGCTCAGTGTTGCTGACCTGCCTCGTGTTCTTTACCTCTGATCGGAGAAGCCAGTGGTTTATTGGAGAGTGGGTGTGCAGTCTAGAGTTTTCCAGTGAGTAAGTGTATGAAAACATGAACGACTGTGTTTCCAGGAGAACACAGTGTTCATTGACACCAAGCGGATGGGCATCATCAAGAAGAAAGTGCGAAAGCTGGAAGACCAGCTGGAGTACGAGTCCCGAAGGTGAGCAGTGAAGCTGCTCCTGAACAAAAAGGCATCCCGCAGAGAAACTGTCTGATTTTAGCCTTTGACCTTCGCCGTTTTTCTCTCACGCGTCAGATTGTGGAAAGACGTGACGGTGAATCTGAAGCTGAAGGACATCGACTCGGCAACAGAAGCCAAACACCGGCTGGAGGAGAAGCAGCGAGCCGAGGCGCGGAAGAGGAAGGAGAACGAGCAGCAGTGGGAGACGAGGGTGAGTCTGGCTACTTTATGATTTGTACGCAGTGATAGACCACACCTGCATTTTTATTTGATCACGACGGTTTCAAAGTTGTCAAAAATCTGAATACAACATAATGAAAAAATACTAGTAAACACACAAAACTCAAGTTTAAGATATTTTCGCGTTTTGACTGTGGATTTTTGAGAATGACAGTTTTAGTAGATTTGCAATATTTATAAAATTGCCTGCACTTAAGCTTGACTCCTGCCCTTAAACCTAACCAGGTTTCTGCTCCAACCCTTATAGACACATATTGACTTGTAGACAGATGTGTTGTGTTGTTGATGACAACAGCATGTTGATAATGAGATTGCTGAGCTGGATGTTTGCATAAGGATCCTATGATGCTATTTTGATGTTAGTGTTTAGGCTGACTTACACATCGATCTTAAAAGAATTAAAATTCAATAAAAAAAAACTTGCTTCACCTTGACTTAGCTTGTAAAGCACTTGTGTCCAATAGGACTTAATGCAGTCTGTATCACCTATCCTGTCCCGTTCCGCCTGCCGAGGTCTTTGCTTGTGTTGTACGTCGCTTTGGATAAAAGCAAGACAAAAGCTGCCAAGTGAATTGTAGAATTGTAGGTTTATTCCAGGATCAATTGCAATGAGACTAACAACTCTCATTACCTGTGTGTCCCTGCAGTTATTCCACGAGGACGGCGAGTGCTGGGTGTACGACGAGCCTCTACTAAAGAGACTGGGATCTCAGAGGCAGTGAGGAGACGAAGGCACACTCTGACACAAACACACGACGTATGCATAAAGAAATGCACACGTAGACGCAGAGTCTTTATAAGAACTCTTTTGAAAAAACAAAAACAAAACACTTCTTAACCAAGCCTTGGAATGACTGATGATTGAATATGTACACAGCTTTGCATCCGACTGTAAAACGACAATATGGAAGTGAATGAAAATCAAAACGGGAACAGCATCAAAGATGAATAATTAAAATTAGCGACGCTTCTTCTCCTTATTTGGGCACGTTCCAACACCATCGGGAATGAGACGCGTCCGCGCAGAGACGCCGGACAGGAGTGTCCCAGACTCACCGTCAGCCAATGAGCTGAGGCGGCGCTCATTTCCTCACACACACACACACACACACCTGGTTTTTTGGTGGGAGGGGGTAGAGACAGCGGGGGCGGGGTCTGTGTGTTTGGTGTTGAAATCAAACAAATGTTGAAAAAAAACAGCGCTCTACATCTCAGGGAATCTGGTGACTGAGGAAAATCAAAAGCTGCTGCCCCCTGGAACAGTCTGACGGCCTTAGGACGGTGGAATGGATGAATCTTAAAAGGAGCGGGGGAGAAATTCTCTGCTTGCCTGCAACTAGTTATAACTGTTTATATATATATACATATATATATATATATATAGATAGATATGATAAACATATGATGGATATATGAATATATATTCTTTGTTATTTTCTTTCTGTTTTTGTTTTTTTTCTCTCTTTCCGGCAATAGTGTAAACATATTAACTTGACATCTTTAGGAATCATTCCATTTCAACCCTTATTAAAAGTCGCCACACGTTTGGTCCTTCACAGAAGCAAAGCCCTGAGGGAGCCACAGCACAGACGATAAACAATATATATATGCAATGTAGAAATCATCATTTCAGTTGCCTGTCACTGGACACACCTGTACATCCTTTTTATGCCAAATGAAGATTCGGAGACGAGTTCGAAGGGACTTTGAGAGAACAAAGAATTTGAAGATCTGTCACCCGGAGGCATTCATGAACAAATTGATTGTTTACATATTTCTGTCTTGGCTGGTCTGCGATGTGAGGATGTACAGCTTAGAGGGACCGCGTCCGTCACATTGCGCACATCACGTGATGTCGCGTCCCCTTGAACCCCGATGGGCCCTGATGTCCCGCAGTCAGGCCGTCAGAGGGAGGAGGAGAGATCGCTCTGAATGTTTGCATTCTGCTGGTTCAGCTTTCTTGCCATCCACCATTTTTGAAGTCCGTTGTTTTTCAAGGTGTGAACCACACGGAGCGCCATTTTCATCCCATCGTCCACTTCAGACCTCTCTCCACCGTCTCTCTTTTTTTTTCTTCTTACGTCTGGATTGAAATGCTGTGATATTTGGATGAGATAGCGAAAAGCAAAACCAACAACCAAAAACAAAAACAAACTAACAATGTTCACCAGAAAACGTTGTGTTGATTCTCCAGAAAACCTAGAGGAAATTGATTTGACATTGTTGATGGTAATAGATGTTTTTTAAGTCTTAAATTGAATGTTGATGGGATCAGGAAAGATCTTTTTTTCCTTCATGTGCATCCATTCATGTCCACATTCAGAATATGAATACTTGTATTTGCTGAAGTCGAATTTTAACTTGTTTTTTTGAAATGACCCAAATTGAAGTTCAGAGTCCAATGAAACAGGAAGCTCCTCTTTTTTTTTTTTCCTCCTATATGTTGTCTTTGTAAAATCTTTTTTGGAATCGGGGCCTTGCCATACATTTCAGTATCTCTCGTTGTCGCTTGATAGAGAGTAATTGAGACAAATGTATTTTTTATTCACTTCTGATCATAACCATCGATTGTATCAGATCCTTTCTGTTTATTGATGCATAATATTAAATCTCCATGAGTTTATTTCTGTGAACATCTGTCTGCGTTCTTTCTAACACCATTTCAGACCTGAAAGGCAGATTCAGACAGGAAGCAGAGTCACTACTGCTGTCGATGTTTTTGATGTGTCTACACGTGATGGGTCACTTCATGATGGGATGAGCCACTTTTGATCTCTACTGGATCAATGCAGGTATTGCATCACAGGTACAGGATAAAGAAAATTTAAAGTGACCCCAGCAGGTCTCAGCCACATGGGGTCTCGCATAGTAAACACGTTCCTGCTGGTTTCATTTGACACTGAACAACAACTTTAAATGAAACATCACAATAGCTGTTTAAAAAAAGCTCTATTTAAAAAAAATTAAAAAATAAAAGGCCAAACAATGGGGTAAAAAATAATACTCAAAATGATTAATTCACAAGGTTTGATGGTGGTGAGGATTTTTATCATTAGTAGTAGTAGTAGTACTAGTGGAAGTGAAGAAATGTTTTAATTGGTATCATCAGGGGCGCACCTGCTGATTTTAGGCACCCGAAAGAAAAGTACCCCGGGCCCCCCTTGGCTGGCCAGCCAAGCAAAATATGTCTTGCATCGTTTTATGATAATCTGACGTCCATTAGCATCATGAGAAGACTCAACACGTCTGGTGAATTTAGTGACACTAAACTTTATGGGGCAGAGCTACAGATTATATTTGTAATTAATTACCTAAAACATAAACAATCCTTCATTGCTCCTGGAGACCGGAGCTGCCGCCTCGGCCACACACACGCACATATCTCACTCCCCCACGCCCTCTTCAAGTATGTAATGGGCAGGGGCGTCACTAGGTTTTCAGGACAGGGGGAGGCTTAGCTCAGGGGGGAATCACCTTTGATATAATTGTATTTCGGATATTTTTAAGGGATTTTTTTGTAATTCAAAAATGTAGTGATGGTGTTATACCTGATACACAGAACCTTTACTTTATCTCAGTTGATTGAGCGATCGCCACATGCCCATGAGGTTGCCGGTTTGAAACCTACTCGTGGATATTTTTTTAGCATTTTTTTCAGAGTGGCTGTATGTTATGGTTTGATTTGGACAAATGTCTCAGTCCCTTTCATAAAGAACTTTGTTATACCTCTGGTGCATTTCTGGTGATAATCATACGTGAATGAGCTCAGTGCCTGTAACATCCATGCGTGAAGTGAGAAACACAGCTGATGCTCCAGAGGAAAGTCACCCCAAAGAGAGTGATAAAAACAGTGCACACTTAAATCTAGAAACAACCAGGACCTTCACAATGCATTTTAGACAAACAAGCTAAGTAGCAGCGTTCTTTCAGAGCTGGATTGTACATTTTGACCGCAAAACAACCAAGGTAAGACGTGCGTTTTATTTGTAAAACACGGAGCATTTGGTGTATTCATTCCATGGGATTTTCTGCTGGAGCTCACTCATTGTTACTACCAGCACTGATAAATATCTACTTTCTTGAAAAACTTTCTAATGTCCATTTTCATCCATCTGTTCATGTTCCTCTCCTGTTCTGTTCGGCGTCCGTGCCTGATCAGGACACACGCTGAGATTCCGTCTCAGGGAAAACGTGGACTGGATTTTCAGTGATGTGGGCGTTCTCTGCATGAACAAGTGGAATGGACTGGATAACGACGCAGTGAAGGGGCTCTCTCTACCTTACGCTATGAAGTGAAGGGAAACGGACACATTTAATTGAATAATGACAGGTTATGCGATTATTTAGTCAAACTCATATAATGGCCACTTTATATCGAATTTACCGGCACTTTTTTGTAAAAAAGATAAAAATAAAAATAATAATAATAATAATAATGTTTTTTAATTAAA
>JAFBJT010109281.1:8093-29719 GCA_016785325.1 Chascanopsetta lugubris
AATAAATGTGAAATGAAACTGCAACTGGTTGTCCTTGAAATCCCTCCATCTTTGCTCTTTTAAGCCAGCAGTTGCACTTCCACTGGCAAGAACAGTTGCTATAGCGATGCAGAAATACCTTCCATCAGTGAAGCAATAGCCACAGATAACTGAAAAGTCTGACATTTAGAAATGTTCCCCTGAGAAGGTCCCAGGGGTTAAATTGTGACATGTGCAACATTCAAAAAGATGTTGTTTTCATTTCATACTCATAGCTGTATTATTAGTAGGTACACTGAGATCAGATGAGTACATGATATCACATAGTACACAAAGTCCTTGTATCAGAATCTGCATCGTAAAGTGAAGTGGGACATTTCTACATATCATATGATGAATAGAGTAAATATCCAAGCCTCGGAAACACCCATGTATTATTAATGAATCTGCTGTTTTCTCATTACAAAACGACACAATATTGATCTGATGGACTGATAATGAAATATAGTCAGAGTGAAGACAGGGGCTGAGCCTCACTACTGCCTGACACGTGGTAAACATGAGGTCATAGTCTTCTGGAAATGGGCTGAAATCTTGTTATGACAGGCCTTATTATTGTCTTATAAAGCAGGTGGATGCAAACAAGCTCAGACTCTTGCCACCTCAGCAGCTTCTTAAACATTACACCTCCATATGGGATCAACCATAACAGTCAAAACATCAACGTTAATATCGTTGCTAGCGTTGAGTGTAAGCAGGTTGTCATTGCTCCATCATTCATCACACACTGTGATGGGCTGGGCTCTGGAGCTGCTGCTAGCTAACCTCAAGAAGCTAACCTGCGTTCATACACCCGCCCGCACATACAAATATAATAATATAAAGTAAGAGGACGCCATTTTTAACCGCTTCCTTAAAAGAAATACTCACCTTTATGTCACCGCCGTCCTGTTCAACGTCGTTATCTGTGCAGCTACTTCCTCATCCGAGCCTCTGAGGGCTGGACAGGACAGACCAGTGTGAGGTTACCTGTGGTGGAACAAACATAATACACCACTTCCGGCGTTGGCAGGAAATCAAAATACATTACATCGTGGCGATTTTATTGTGATGGAAAATGAAATAAAATAAAATAGAGTAAAAATGAATAAAATCAAATAAAAGTCATAGTCACTGTATATAATTTCTACAAATAGCTGATAATGTAGAGTTAGAATGTACATGCATATATGTGATGTATGCAATTATGAAGAGGTCGGCTAGATATTGTAAATGTATTGTCGTCATTATTTTCATACAACATTCGTGTTATTTAATTGTTTACAATTCTGTCAGTGCACTTTTATTTAATATTTTCAAAATTAACGTCAATACAGGCACTACAATAAGTAACGTTTTCAAAATAAAACCAGGAAATAGAAAAACGAAAGGAAGAACGCTTTTTTTGTTTGAAACAAAATTACGTAAAACCATAAAATGGAACCCAAAGTATGATCAATTCTTTAAAACAAAAAGAAGAGGCGCAAAATAACGACACATAAAGCTTTTTCACCCAGTTGCAATTTCCATTTTTATTCTGACAAATCTGGGAACATAAATTAATAGGAGTGACCCGGAAGTAAATCTGGACCTTCAAAATAAAATAGTAAGAGCCTATATTATCTAATTAAAGTTCCTAGAGCGCTTTGCTAATGTACCAGTCGGGTATTTGGGCAAAGATTTAGTTGGATACTTTGTAAAACACGTTATAATATTATCTGATATATGTTAGCATCATTATGCAGTTATAACTGATTTGCATAACCCAAGATATACATTTGAGTGGATTTTTGATGTTCAGGTCTACATGTATTTTCTTAACCCAAACCAAAACGCCTCATCTTTTATGGCAAAACATGTGAATTCCTCTCCTCCTCCATACTATTCACGTAATATTTTGCTACACTCTGATATTGTGCATGAGACTGCTGGTTGTCATGGTGATGGTGGTGATGATGATGGCGACTGTTTTGTAAAAAAACAAAAACAACAACCAACAAACTGATGTTTTTCAAAGAAATATTGAAATGCATTTTATTTTTGTGTGGCAGCGTGTAGATCTAAGATTACACTGGATATTTTTTTTTAAGTGGCAAACTAACGTAAATGCCAAGAAAGAGCTGTATGTTTGTATGCTCGAGTGGTTGAAATTGGATGAGAAATGTAGAGGAGGGGATCTAAATTGATACGATAACTTGAATCTGCATGTCTTTGCTGGACGAAGACGAAACTCCAACTTATCTCCATGTGGACGAGGCCTCGAGTGACTTCAAGCAAGATCAATGACCAAAGGCCCAGATCTTCAAACCAACGCCTTTGGTTTGCAGACTTCAAACACACTGGGTGTGATGCAGAGAAATGACAGAAAAGGTTTAATATATAAATATATATAGATATATATCTATATATCTATATATATATGTATACATATGTTGTGGAAATCCTGCAGCCCACGTTCTAAATGAGCTGCTTATTTTGGTGCCAATAATGGTGAAATTGAACAAGAACCACCGGAGAAAGTTGCTAAAAATGGGGTAAGACTTTTAGTGAGTTCTTTCGTCAGTATGAATGGAGCACTGGTGTGATTCACTGTGTTACATTTCTACAGCAGTGAAGTGTTCTTAAATTCAATTCTGTATGTTTGTCACGAATAAATGCTTTGACGTTTAAGATGTTTAGACTTAAGGTTAACACATTGTTTAACTCGTGGATGTGAAATTAAAGAACAGAATCAGCCTCTTAACATTTGTTTACCAACACTTTAAACAGAAATGGCTGACCAGAGAAAGGTTTTAAATTGGACGAACCAGAGGGGGTCGAGGTGGTGTAGTGCACATTCCATACCAGTTGATGGCGGTAGTGTAGCGTAAAGTTATTTTGCCAACCGTCGTACAACCAAAAGGAAAAGACAAGGAAGACGATAGCAACACCATCGAGCTCAACAACAGTTGCCGCTGTGCCGTGTTGCAGGGTGGCGGAAATGGCCTCTTCCAGAGCGTACAAACTCCGGTGCTCCATACCGGGGCACGACATGGACGTCAGGGGAGTCGTCGCTGCCAGTTTTCCGGAGGGAGCCTTCGTATCCGTTTCCAGAGACCGAAGCGGAAAAGTCTGGGTACCAAACTCAAGGTAGCTAGCTGGCATTAGCCTGCTACAAGCTAACGAAATGTGTCCGTGGTCGTCTGCTCTTTGTCTAATAACTCTGCTCGTGCTGTGACATGGCCTGGAAAGATAAACACGCTCGTGACATCACCGACGCCACGTTGCCTTTGAAGTGCTGACGACCGCTCGAGTGCTTGTTAGCGAGCGAGTGAAATGCTAACATGCACTCAAATTAGCTTTGTCATTCATTCGGCTGTACATCAGTGATGAGCTAATACCTTGGAGATTATCTTTAGTTTCACGTGCTCTCATCACTGTTTTCTACTTCTATCCATTGAACAGTTTCTAAGTATTCTACTAATTAATTGAATAGATCACGCAGATAAACCAGTAAATAAATAAATGTGTAAATATAGTTGTATTGACAGAAGTCAGACTGATTGGTTTCCTTGATGATCCACGCTACTAGTTCCCACTCGGTTCCCACTCATTCCTCTGCTCTCTCCTCTTTGCCCCGGCAGCCCCGACAGAGGCTTCACAGAGATGCACTGCATGTCTGGCCACTCGAACTTTGTATCCTGCGTCTGCATGATCGCGCCCAGTGACACACATCCCCGAGGACTCATCGCCACCGGAGGGAACGATAACCTCATATGCATTTTTACTCTGGACGGGCCGCAGCCCCTGTTCACCCTCAAGGGGCACAAAAACACAGGCGAGTCATCACTTGAGGACGCAAACACTTCATTGCCCTGTTGTCGTTTGACATCATCTCGAATCTGTTTCCGGATTCCGTCTTATTTTTCGACTTGTTTTTTTCGATGTTCTCAGTCTGCACTCTGTCGTCTGGGAAGTTCGGGACACTGTTGAGCGGCTCCTGGGACAACACGGCCAAAGTCTGGCTCAATGAAAAGTGTATGATGACCCTACAGGTATGTTGACGCAACTGTTAGATCCCATTCTAATTATTGGCCTCACTTGTTTTTTTTTCCACCCACTTTGCTTAAACAAGTAACTCTAAGTTCTATGTTCTATGTGCTTGTTCTGTGTTTTTCAGGGCCATACTGCGGCAGTGTGGGCAGTAGTGATTTTACCCGAACAAGGCCTCATGTTGACCGGATCGGCAGATAAAACCATAAGACTTTGGAAGGCCGGTCGATGTGAGAAAACGTTTACAGGTAAGTGTTTGCCCGACTGAAGTAGTTCTGAAACCGCCACTCTCACTGGTGACACCGTTTTGACGACCACCCTGAATGTGTGGAGAATCCGGCCCCGCGTTTGGACCGAGCGCCTGTTTAGAACACGCGGGCCTGTCAAAGGCATAATGTTCACCAACCACAGAGACGACAGTAACGTGTCTTTCTTCCTTTACAGGGCACGAGGACTGTGTAAGGGGACTGGCAGTGATAAGCAACACTGAGTTCTTTTCTTGCAGTAATGACACTAGTATCAGAAGGTGGCTGGTGACAGGTGAATGTGTACAGGTCTATTATAGCCACACCGACTACATCTACAGTTTAGCCGTATTCCCTGACTCCCAAGGTGTGTATTCACCATCTATGGACCACCATCTGTCCGTTTCCCTGTTAAAGCTTGTCCTGACCACACACACCTATGTGTCTTTGTTTTCTTTCTCTGTCAAGATTTTGTCAGCACGGGAGAGGACAGGACGCTGAGGATATGGAGGAAGGGCGAGTGCTCTCAGACCATCCGTCTGCCCGCCAAGTCCGTCTGGTGCTGCTGTATTCTTCCTAATGGAGACATCGCTGTAGGAGCCAGGTAGCAGAAGTGCACGCAGCATATTGAGTCAATAACCATTTCCCCTAAACACGTCACACTGTAAATATTTGAAGACTTTCCTTCAACTGTTTTTCCCACAGCTTTAATTTTTCACATTCTGTCCAAACAAACTGATGAAGACTCCGTGTAGAACTTGTACACTTGAAGTACTGATCCTGACTCTTCTCTACAGTGACGGAATTATCCGTGTTTTCACCGATGCTGAGGACCGCATTGCCAGTGCAGAGGACTTGCAGGCCTTTGAGGACGAGCTGTCCAAAGCCACCATCGACCCGAAGGCGAATGACCTCGGAGACATTAAAATGGAGGATCTTCCTGGAAGAGAACATCTGAACGAGCCTGGTAAGACAAGAAAATCACTGAAGTTTTGAAGGGGGGGTCTCTGTTAATAACATGTCTCAATTTGAATGTGTGTTTCTCTTCTTCTAGGAAACCGTGATGGACAGACGCGGCTCATCAAAGACGAACAGAAGGTCGAGGCGTATCAGTGGAGCGTCAGCGATGGGCGCTGGGTCAAAATTGGAGACGTGGTCGGAGGCTCCAACCAACAGACCTCCAGGAGCGTGATGTATGAAGGAAAGGTTAGGCCCCAAGTTCACCGACAAAGATATCGATGCTGCATGAGAGGAGCTGTCGTCACTCACTCACTTTTTTTTTTTCAAGGAGTACGACTACGTCTTCAGCATCGAAGTGAATGAGGGGGGGCCATCCCTCAAGCTGCCTTACAATGTGTCGGAGGACCCCTGGCTGACGGCGCACAACTTCCTGCAGAAGAATGACCTCAGCCCCATGTTCCTTGACCAGGTCGCCAATTTTATCGTAGAGAACACCAAAGGTCACGTGGTGGGACCAGCACAGCCTTCTGAGGCGGATCCATTCACTGGTGAGACCAAAAGACTCAGGGCCATGTTTTTGACCAAGCAGTAAGGCACAAGGAAACACTTATCTAAAGGAACCGATTGTAAATGAATTGGCATGTTCTATCTGACAGGAGGAGCTCGTTATATCCCTGGCGCTTCTGATAATGGGCCAGGCTTCGGAGCGGATCCCTTCACAGGTACAGGATAATTACTGCCTTGTATCATGACCAAATATGTGTATTTTAATGTTTCTCATTCTTCTTTCCCTCACTATTCATCTATCCATCAGGCTCTGGTCGCTACATCCCAGGGTCTGGTTCTAACCCAACTGCCCCCGCAGTTGTGGCAGATCCTTTCACAGGTGAGTTCACTGCCCAGAGAGGGGGATGTGATCTGGGCTGCTACAAAAGACAACTCGATAAAGTCTGAACATCATTGCACGAGCTAATTTTCCCTCCCTTCGTGGCAGGTGGAGGCGCCTACTCCTCAGCTGCCCTCAGGCAGATTGCAACCAACATCTACTTCCCCAAGACTGATGGTGTGACTTTTGACCAAGCCAATACCACACAGATCATGGGTAAGTAATCTGAGTTTGTTTTCCAGTGGTGCAGGAAGTGGGATGTCAAAATGCATCATCAATTGCCCTTGGATGAATAAATTATATTGGAACGTGTATTGTGCCACTTGCCATCATATCAAGATAGGGTGAAAACATTTCAAATAAGATTGTTCACTTGTGTAGATTGTGGGAATGAGATCTTCATGGATTAACGATACACTTCTTCTCATATGGTAAATTGTACAAAGACAACTTTAACTTGTCAGGATCACAAATTTGTTCTGTCTTCACCAGCCAAGTTGAAGGAGCTGAATCAAGGTGCCCCTCAGGAGCAGAGGCTGTCTGACGACATTCTGGAAAGCCTTGAGAGGCTGCTGATGTCGGTTTGTGGATCCATCTCCGAAGCTCCAGACCTCCAACAGATCAACCTCCTATGGAAGGCTTCACTCTGGCCCGAAGGTACGACAGCAGCTGTCTTTTTGTGTTTTGTTTTTTGTCTTAGGTCTCACGTTGACCAGACTCCTCTTTCTTTGCCTTGGGTCATAGACATAGTGTTTCCTGTGCTGGACATTATGAGGCTGGCAGTGCGCCACCCGCAGGTCAACGAGAGCCTCTGCGGAGAAGCGGAGGGAGTCCAGCTGTGCAACCATCTGCTGAGCCTGATGAGGCCCGAGGGCCGTCCCGCCAACCAGATGCTGGCACTGCGGACACTGTGCAACTGCTTCACCGGCAGGCACGGCCGAGCCCTCCTCATGGCCCAGCGCGAGGCAGTGCTGTCCCGGGCCGCCGACCTGGCCACCGTGGGCAACAAGAACATCCACATCGCCCTGGCCACTCTGGTGCTTAACTATGCCGGCTGCCTGCACAACCAACCCGACCTGGAAGCCAAGGCCCAGTGCCTCTCTGTGGCCAGCAGAGCTCTGGAGACGGTACAAGACAAGGAGGCTGTGTTTCGGCTGCTGGTTGCCTTGGGAACCACCGTGGCCTCAGACCAAACGGCCCAGGACCTGGCTCGCTCTCTGGGGGTCAACTCTCAGATTTCCAAGTACTCGTCAGTTTCTGACCCATTGAAGGTGGGCGAATGCTGCCAGTTAGTTTTAAAAGAACTAAATTAAAAATTGATTACTTCTTTCATACTATTACTCTGTTCCGCTTGATCAGTTGTGGTGGAGACTTCTATTAATTTATGTTCTGCAATAAAAAAGGACAAATGAAGTCACTGTCCATGTTTTGTCTGTTTTTTGTTGCCACTTCCTCCCCCTTTACTATTTATAGGGGATGTCTTGGGTTTAATGCTGCATCAACGGTATTTGAAAGTGTTGAAAGCATGTGGTTTAAAGATACTGTAACTTTGTGTTTTATTTATCATTTGAATAGATAGAATAGAATAGAATGCCTTTATTGTCATTATACACAATGTACAACAAGATTGTCACTGCCATGCTGCCCTGAGGGAATATGCCAGTGATTTGTTGTTACAGCGCAAGTGAAATACAGATTTAAACAAAAGATAAGAAACATGAATGACGCGTGTGAATATTGTGATTATTAAAATGCTAAGCTTTTGCTATGTATTTATAATTTTTTCTAGATTTATTAACCCTGTTTGTAAATCTAATATTTATTTTTTAGTGGGATCTTACATGATATTACATTATGTTACGTTCAATATTATAGTAGTTAGGTTTGAAGCCCACAACATATTTATAACGAAAATGAAACCTTTTCGGGCCAGTAGGAAAAAAAGAATCAACAGGAAGTCGTACAAAACTGCTTCCGGGTGATCTCAGAAAGAAAGAAATTGGCGGTTTGTGTTCGAATCGCTTCGTCTCTGTGTTCTTGCTATTCAGTCTAATTTAAGTTAATGAGGCGTATATAAACTTTACCTCTACTGTACGGGACCTTAAATTACTGGTCAATTCCATGACACTTCGTTCAATCTTCGCTGAACTATCGCTGGAGCTAGTTTTGCTAACAGATAAAGTTTTGTGACAGGCGGCGGAGCTAACCGGCTAGCTAGCTGCCATGTTGGTTTTCTGAAGATTTCCCCCGGACTCTCTTACCTGCTTCACCGTGTGGACAATGTCGAACCCGGCCACGATGCAGAAGAGGAATGGAAACCATCTGTGGTTCGCCCTCCTCGGGTTGGGATTTCAACCGGAAACTGCCATTTCATCTGTGTTCAAATCCAGTGTTAATAGCAAACACATCAACCTGGGGCCGTGAGTCGGACTTCGTTGTTTACATCAGTCCGAGCGACATTGATATAAACCCGTGTATCGGGGCCCGTGTTGTTTGCCGCTTTACGACGTTGAGACGTTATTTACGTTAACTACGTGTTATTTCCCCACAGGAACATGTTTGACAAACCCAACAAAGACGCTTCCTACATTGTGATCCATTTCCTGTTGGACAAACTCAACCCCACGAGATTTCACGACTCATACAGGTAAAAACATCTGCATGATTCTTTGTATCCATTCCTTTGGAAACATGGCTGTGATTCTCTGAAATGACTTGGGAGCTGACTTTCCTATGAATACGTGCTCTGTGTGTAATCAATACACCTAATCATTGTCGATCAGGCATTGCTGGCCTATCCTCCACCACAAAGCCGATGCAGAGTTCCGCAAAGTTACCTGCGCTTGGCTGCGGGAAATAATGGTAAGCAGGGAGTGTGTCATTCTGTGTTTGGTCTCTGATCCTTTTCCTCTTCAAATGCTCACAGCGTGTCGTGGACAGGGCCTTGTACTTTTGGTGTTTCCTCCTGTCTTGCTCAATTCCGTTTGAATTCCTGACATCCTTTTAAAGTTGACCATCGTCCCAGTTTCCACTCGCCTGTGTTATTTAGATTCACCTGCATTTTTTTATTGAGCATGTCAAGAAATGATCGGCACGTTGTCGGAGACTGTTTCATGTTCAGTAGATTCCATATGTCAAACTTCACAACCTGCTTGTTTTTGTGGTTAAATAGATGAATCTATTAACCGACTGTCATCTGTTTGTTGACTGCGCAGGATGAAATCGCAAATGCAGGATCCAAAGTGGTTGCCTCCTTGTTCCTGTCTCCCGGAGGCCCCAAGTTCATCAACTTAATGCTTCACTTGGCCAACCACGTCATGGTGCAGGAAATGAAGACGTTCACCACAGGTAGGTCCTCTCGCCTGAATGACTCGTCACGAAGCCGAGTTGACTGTTGCAAAGACGAGTTGACTGTTGCAAAGACGAGTTGACTGTTGTAAAGACGAGTTGACTGTTGTAAAGACGAGTTGACTGTCGTCATTGGCAGATGACAGCTGGTTCCCTGAGGCTGCAGCGCTGCCCACCTCCTCCCTGCACATGGCAGAGAAGAGACTCAGCCTGGCCAGTAAACGCTTTCTCCAAACCGCGGTGGATCAAGATGGTTTCCTCCAGGAGTATAACAGACGCGCTCAGTAAGTCCTGTGCGCTTCGGCCTCGCGCAGCCAGATGTTTTGAACATGTCTCACTTGTCTGCACTTGATCGCTGTGTTCTGTCCATCCTCGCTTTGGACCGTTAGTCGTGTTAAATGCTAGTCAACGCGCTGCGTGTGATTGGTTTGTTTCATGGCCCCGTTTTCTGCACTAATTGGTAAACCCCTCCCATCGGGAGGTGTCTGCAATCAGTCTGATTTGATAAACTCGCCTCACAACAACCTCTTACTCAGAGCGGTGTTTTCTCTCTCTCCTTCAGGCTTCTTGTGAAGTCCATGAAAGATCTCAGAGAACAGGACGCCAAGTATGCAGAGCTACTCAAGTATGACAGGCTGTTTTTATTTCTTTATTTTTCATTTCAATCGTTTTTTTTTCTCATCCATCTTGTCAGACGTGTTGAACCGTTAGAATTGTGTATCTGCTTTCAGGCGGTACAGCCATGATCCTGCACAGGAAGGAGCCTCTCTCACTGAGAAGATCGAGAAGGTATCGATCATGTATCGTTATTCTGGCTTGGTGTTGATGAGGTATCAAAGTGCTCGTGGCTCAAACGGTTGCCTCATGTACGATCGATGGTGGCTGACATCCTCACATCCAGAGTTTGAGGCAGACTTTGCTCCGCGTTGTGACCTTGTTGTTGATGCACAGGTCCGCTCGTTGTGGCTGGCCATCGATCAGATGCAGCAGAGGACCGAAGAGGAGCAGAATGCAGTGGCTTGTGTTCTGAAAGGAGATGTGGATCAATACGTCCTTGATGGGACGGATCAAACGCTCAGCGTTCCCCGCAGGCTGCTGGAGAGAATCGAACGGCTGCCCCACCAGGTGAGGGGCGAGCACCATGAGGCTCGTGCTCTGATCCAGGGACGTCGTGTTCATCCACATTGCATTAGAGCTGCAGCTGTCCATTATTTTTGTAGTCTATTGATTATTTTCTTCAGTTTAAAGGATTTGAATCGGCGGAAATAGATGGTGCGAATGTGGAAAAGACTAAATAACATGACCCATTGTCCGACTCATCACCTGATGTGTTCATGTCTAGTCTTGTGTGCGTGCGCATCTTCTAAATGCCAAGTAGCGCTACGCCAGTTCCTTAACCGACAGTCACAGCAAATCATGAATTAAAGGTGCAGTGTGTAAGAATTTGCTTAGTTGTTGTCACTTCTATCATAGAAAAGCAGCCGTAAAACAATAAATTTAAAGCCATTTCCACAAACGAACAATCACCCCAACGTTAGGACTAAATCCTGCTGAATGTCACGGTGGCTCGTTGGTGTTTTCCCGCCTTCCAGTTGGCTTCAGGGAACGTGTACGAGGGCGGCCAGCTCAGTCTGCTGTGCGTGTTGGAGCTGATGAACCATGCGCTGCGCATCCTGAAGGACCAGCGCTCTCAAGTCTCGCGGGACCCCGACTTTCAGCTCAGCCCCCAGAACCTGCAGGAGAAATGTCAGCAGATGGACCGTGTCCTGCAGGACCTCCAGTTAATTAGGTGAACACCAGCGCCACCATGTGAATATAAAAAAAAAAAAAGATCCACTTTCTTCAGCCGTGGTTTTGAACATCAGACATCTGTGCTGATGTCTTTTCTTCCTCTGTTCCCCAGGCAGAAGATTTCCAAGGAGAGAATCCCCGAAGTCCAGGGAGCCGTCCAAGAGTCGGAGGCCGAGTGGGACAGGAAGTGGACGAGCCCCCTCAAAGAAACGCCACTGCTCTCGTTTCTGAATGAAGATCCCGTGAGTGTTGAGACTAGTTCATTTCCCGAGAAGCTTCAGGCAAAATGTGCGGAAACGAGGAGCGTTTTTCGCGCGGACACCGGCCGTTCGCCCTGAGGTCGCACCGCTCCTTCACCCCTCGCTCTGATTTCAGGCTCTGGGCCTCCTCTCTCCAATGGCCCCTTTGTCCTTTAAGCCGGCGGCTGAAGCAAATTACAGAAGCGGAGTCTTTTTTCAGTACCCGGCCAAACTTCTTGGTAAGTACGAGCGGATGATACTGTCATTTTCACATGTTCTGCTTCTCTTTTCTAATCCCAGCCGGTACCTTTTTCAGAGGAGAAACCAGCAGAGGGTCACTCCACTGAGCCCCTCACCCCCAGTTCCTCCCACCTGGAAAGGTAACGAGTCTTGGAGAACCTTTTTTCTTGTTCGTTTGGGTTTGGAGGCAGATACTTGGGCAGCGCTGAGCTGTGCTCTGTCCGCCACTAGTCCTCCGCAGAACATCCCTGCTCTCTGATGACCGAGGCGAATTGAGAGAAATCGCCACGGACAGATACGGAGCAGACACTCCTCTAGGTGGCGCTGTTGCGGCAAGGACCGGAGGTGACGTTGCGCTTTTAATCGTTTGTCTGTTCTTTTTCTTTGAATAGCATTTCCTGCTGCGCAGACGCTGAGAGGGTGGAGAGTCCCGCCGTCGCCGCCGAACCCTCATCAAGAGCCAACACGTCTCTCGATTGGCTCTTCGACGCGCAACCTGCGCCCGAGGCTCCTCCCCCACCACCTCAGGCAAGTCATGCACTGGCACCGGCCTCAGTTCCGCCGTTTACTCGTGAAAACCACATGTGACGTTGCTGTTGGTTCATTCTCAGGCCAGCGTGAGGAAGATGGCTCATCCCAAGATGCCCCCCATAAACGCCATGACCCGCATCCGGGACATGGAGTGTGAGAATCTGGCTGATCGGGTACAGGGATGACTCGGCCCACTGGGTGGAAGTGTCGTGCATTCAAATCTAATTCAACGCTCTTGTTAAACTTGTGCTTTTGTGTGTGTGTGTGCATGTGTGTGTGTTAGTTTGCAGAAGCGGTCACTTGCACCAGCTTGTCAGAGGGCAGAGTTAAAGGTTTGGAGTTGGAGGGTCTCCTCAGCAGCCTGCAGGGGGATCCCTTCTCCACCAGGAAGCAGCTGCCACGCACCCCCGAGAGCCTGAGTGAGTCATGTGACCTGCGCACCTTTTGCATGTGTTGTGGGTCTGTAAAGGTGCAGTGTGTCATATTTTGGCCAATTTTTTTCCACCAAAGCGATTAAATACTGACATGTACAATCATCTGAATGTGTAACCCCCCCCCCCCCCCCCCCCCCCCCCCCCCCCCCCTCTCCCCCACCCTCTCCTTCCCCATTACCCTTAAATGATTCCATTCATGTATATTTACATAAGGAGCGGGTTCTCTATGGGGTTTCCCTTGTTCGGAAGGGTGAGGTGATGGATGCAACTTCACCTCTAGAGGTCACCAAGTCTTACACACTGCACCTTTAATTTTTATAAAACCTTGATATTGTTTATTAGTAATCTGTCATGGTGGCGACCTAAACCCTCATCCTGTGGTTTCCTCGCGCAGTCCTGGACGTGAAGAGCTCGTGGAGGAAAGCGGTGGCGGAGGACCGCGCTGAGAAAATCCGCCGCTCATCCCGAGCGAGCGGCGCCGAGCGCCTGGTGTCGCCCAAGGATCCCCGAGAGGCGGCGCCGAGCCCCGAGCTCCACGCTCGGGGCGTCGCCCGCAGCCCCCCTGCCTGCCAGCAGGGGGCCTCTCTCACGAGCACCCTGCTGTGGGACACCTTCACCGCCCTCGACAGCCCGAGCGGCACTGGCAGCAGCGCCGTCCACTTCACGCTGGACCACGAGATGCTGCCGGAGATGTCGAGCTGCGACAGTCTGCTGAGCCTGGACGAGGAGGAGGAGCAGGACCAGGAGGAGGAGGAGGAGCAGGACCAGGAGGAGCAGGAGGAGCAGGAGCAGGACCAGGACGTCGTCCTCGTCTCCGCCCTGAAGGCGGAAGTGATGCAGTCTCGTCTGCGTCAGACGTGCGACGGCGGCTCCCTCCTGGAAAACACAGCCAAGACACCAGAGCGCCTCCTGTTGGGGGAAACCGGTGGGGACGGCAACTGGCTGATGGAACCCGTGCAGTCGTCGACAGACAAGGTCTTCTCTCTGGACCTGGACAAACTGGAGACGCCTTCGCCCCCGAAGAAACAGGAGTTCAGCCTCCCCGCGCTCATCACATTCTCTCCTATCGATGACATGAAGTGTTAATACATACTGACCCATTTCTGCTTTTTAACAGACGGAGATAACATTATCTTCACAAGGCTGTAAAAAGACTAATTTTCCTCCTGGCTTTCGACTCGCAATAACACGTTGAATTGAATAACATTGTAAAAATGTCTTTATTTCTGTATGTAGCTGATGTGCTTGTAGAATCTTAATGAACTCCTTAACACAGGTGGAAGGTAAATGCTCCTGACATTTACATTGTACTATGAGAGGAAGCAAAGGGCAGTGTGGGACTATTTTAGCTGTGAAGAAGACACATTGATCAGGTCAATGATAATGGCTGAAACAAAATGGCCGCACATTGTTTGCACTTTTTGACCAACTTTGTTGTCACACACATGTAACGATGAACTAAAGGTGTATGTAAATACTCAATGACGATGAGAGGCTGAAATGTGTTTGAATTGATGGAATAAAAGTTGAGGCTTTGTGCCGAGTGTTCTCATGACTCGTGTCTTGATTTAAAAATCTCATAACATGACAAACTATAATTTAACACTATATACATTCATCATAATATATGCTGGTGTCATTTAGATTAACTCTTATGGAAGAGTCTATAGGAAAAAAATATACCTGTATTTGTCACAAGGTTTGAGACTCCCTTTTTGGAACAAGATGAATTGTTTTATTTCATGATTATTTCTTTATTTTTAATTATCTTTTTTAAATAGTTTTCTTCAACCAGTTTTTCGTCAAAAGAAACGGAGGAAGTAGAAATTAGTAACCCCTTTCTCTCATCCACCTGTTGCTCTTTGATATTCATGTAGTTTCTAGCTTTGGTCAGCAGAGGGCGCCAGAGCCCGCTCATCAACAATCAACGGAAAAAAAGCACTTCAAATTACTCAAGTTAGAAGAAACAACAGGGGGTAAGACAGGAAGTTAGAACGTCTTATATACAAAATAAAAGCATCACAATTGTCCTCGGCTGAGGCGAATTTCCTGTGAGGTATTGTCAGAAAACTAGAAATACAATGTTGTAAATCGATACAGTTGATTGTATTCTGCGTTGAATATGTACCATATTCCACATAAAATACATCAAAACTTTGTATTATAGTATATACATATATATATACAGGAGGTCAAACGTATGGGTGGCTCATGTTGACCTTAAAGGTACAGTGTGCAGGATTTCGGAGATTAAGCGTGTTGTTCTCATAGTTAGGATTTCATTCTGCAAACACGGGCCTAGTGTGCGTTGTACACATATTAGGATATCGTGATATAATACTGTGAATTATCCTAAATACTGGGAAGGATATGTGCTTGAAATGAGACTGTAACGCTGTACATATATAAATATATATATATATATATTTCTATTTCTATCAGAGATTGAGGGCTGCAGAAGCTGCCATAACTAGAGGAATTCTATAATTCTGAGCTGCTAAACCTCAGTTCCAGGTACAGCGTGAATGATGTAGTGACATCCAGATGTGCAGTGTCATGTTGCAGCACACTCCTCCCTTCCAAGCAGGCAGGAGACTCTATGGGAGCCTTTAATGAACAGTAATGACAACAGCAGCTTGTACATATAGGCCGCAGTACACATTATTATTATTATTTTTGTTTCATCTGAGTGTTTGTTGACAAAAGTCACTCGTGAAGGCCAAGGACGAGCCCAACACTCAAAGATGGCGCAAAGACAAAGAATGTCCAAGCTAAACACTTTAGGCTCAAATATTAAACATCAGTTGTTGTTTTTATAAACAGAGGCATTGTGTGATGTTGACACATGCTTTTAGGACTAAAGACATCCCAGTGCAACATTACAAAAACACACCATCCAGAGCCAAGACCAAAGGACGAATGTAGAGCAGATTCAAAGTCACAGGAGCAAACCGCTGGATCCTGTTAACGAACGTCCGCCTTGTTTTCATCGTCTAAATATCTGTGAGTCTGCAAACGGAGCCACTGAGTCACTGGACAACCTGCTTGTAACAAATCTGCAAGCTGTGGTTTATTGGCACATGGACAAATTACAATTAGTACAAGTGTGTTTCCTCAGGTGCATTTCCCTGACTCAGCATGTCTGGTGCATCCTTATCTCAGAGTTCACAAATATCAGATTTCGGCTGAAAGAGGGAGTCGCCGCGTGAGTCACATGAATATATCGACGCAGAAACTTCGGGGGCTGTTTGAAGAAGCTGGGTTTTCCCCCCGTATCACTTTATCTGTACTTCACCTTTAGTTATTTGGTTCACATGCAGCTGTGGTTTATGATAAAGCCTCGGTCGATGTGAAAAAGACTGTTACCCAGAAACAAGAGCCAACTCTCTATTGTCAAGCCGATTTGACACGTGTGGTCATTTCCTCTGAATCGAAATTCTCAGCAGGGAGGGATTGTTTTCATTTCACGTGACCACTTCTTGTAAACTCATTTGCATATGAACATAATATATGAGGTGATACCAGATGCGTGTGTGTGTGTGTGTGTGTGTGTGTGTGTGTGTGTGTGTGTGTGTGATTGTTGGTCCTGGGAAATGTATGTATATGTCAGTGAACCTCCATGTGTATTCATGGATTCAATACTTTGAGTGGTGTTTGTTTTATTGTGGCTGCTCAGACTCACTGCATGTGGAGAGGCCCCTCTGGCATATTGCTTGAATATAATGTCGCCACAATAAGTTCTAGAGGGCATCGTTCTATAAATAGATGATGACATTCGATACCAAGATCAAGTGATAACCTGGGATTCAAAGATTCCAGCAGCTGGTGTTTTCTACCAGGTAATCCTCGTATGTCACCTGGTTAATTGTTGAGGGTTTGAATAGGACTCCGGTATCAAGTGGTCCGGTGTTGCAACTATGTGAATATCTCTTGCCTTTTACATCCGCTCCAGTGTGATATCATGTCAAATGTAAAATACAACCCATTTCAGTACAAGTAGATCTGCTCTGATGTGGATATGAATGGATCATCCAAAGAGAACACAAACACCAGCAGTTTGCAAGTTTCACATGAAAGAATATTTACATATGATCCTGATATTCATCTTCTGCTGATAGATCTGTCAATTTTACACACTGCTCCTTTAATTAAGATTCATAGTCAATCAAAAATAAACACATTGAATCAAGAATTATTCAGAGCAGCAATACAGAGGGGGAGAAAAATTCAGCAGTTTTATTTCCGTTTTTGTACAATCTACAACTTGGCCTCAGCATATTTCTTATTATCCCTCTTATCTCCCACTTCACCCCCCCCCCCCCCCCCCCCAAAAAAAAAAAAAAAAAACTCATGCAGAGTTAAGTGTCAGCGAAAATACTTGGCCCTCTAATATCCCTGTGTCGTCTGAGGTTGATGATGATGGTAAAATTGGCAGTGGAGCGAGGAATCCCCCCTCCCCTGATTTTCCGACTCCAGCTCATTTCACGGGCCATCTCAGGGTCCCGATCTCTGGGACTGCGGGGTCACCCGGCTCTGGCCCCTGCTGCTGCTGCTGCTGCTGCTGCTGCTGCTGCTGCTGCTGCTATAACGTCTCCATTACTGTTTCGGAGACACTCACGTGTCTGTGCAGCCATGCTGCGGAGACCTGTGAGGAGGAAGTGTGGCGTCCGCAGAGACACGTAAGAAGTAACTTGCATTGTGGTGCGTTGACCTCAAAGGAAGGAAAGAGACAGAGAGAGAGAGAGAGAGAGAGAGAGAGAGAGAGAGAGAGAGAGAGAGAGAGAGAGAGAGAGAGAGACAGAGGGAAAGAGGGAGGGGAGGAGAGTGACAGTTTGATAGGTGGTCCGATGGTTTAAATGTCAGGTGGTGACGGTCTGATGCATGAATGTCAGACTGGCGTTGAGGACAGTTTGCATGCGTGTAGTTTTGAGTTTCTCATCAGACTTCACCACACGCTGTGATCAGCGTTAAAGGTGCAGTGTGTGAGATTTGGTGACATAGAGGTGCAGTCGCATGTTGTGTCCATCACTTCACCTCTCACCCCTCTGAACACGCAGGAGAAGCTACGGTCGACTTCAGGTGTCATTAAAACGCTCATCTCCATTCTGGGCTATTGTAAAAACATGGCGGCCTCCGTAGAGAGGACTCCCCCTTCCTCATGTCAATATATATTAATGGGCAGATTTAAGTATAATGGGAAAAAAAATAACACATGTAGGTGATTATAATTTCATGAAAATGTCATTTTGTAATTGTGGTGTAATGTTTTATACATTGAGAAAAATTACCTAAATTGTACACATTGCACCTTTAAGTTTCCCATCACGCCATGATCAGCATTAAAAGAATGATACATTTTGATAGAATCATGAATCAGGCCAATGACGAAACCAGGCTGCGATGTAATCTCCATTCTTAACAGTGACAATCTAATTGCCGCTTCCAAATATTTGATTTTAAGTAAATTAGATCAGAAGCCAGAAAAACAGTCTGGGTAAATGGAGCTTTATCTGTACGTCAGGGCCATTAGCAGCTCCAGCCCGAGTCGCCTTGGGCTCAGTAATTAACTCCGCTCAAGCGCAGCTAAACATTTTTGACATTTTTCCTAGTCCAGAATTAACTGTCACAGCAGAGGGAGAAAGTAACCATCTTGTCACATTGAGTTTATCTGAGGGTTTTGCAGCAGCACTGTCCTGCTCTCTCTCTCCCTCCCTCTCTCTCTCTCTCTCTCTCTCTCTCCCTCTCCCTCTCTCACTTGCCCCTGAAGACTCTCTCTCTCTCTCTCTCTCTCTCTCTATCCAACACACACTCCCTCAACCTGGATCTCATTTCAGTAATGTTTCATGATGACCGAGGTGATGGAAAGTGTGACTGCACCTAATCTTTCTGAGCGGGCGGGCGGGCGGGCGGAGCCGTCATCAGGTTACATTACATCGCTAATTGTCGGGCAAAATGCACGCCGCTCCCTAGCATGGGGAAAGGGGGCGGCGGCCTGGAGCTCGTCCAGATGAGGTCACATGACACAACAACAACAACAACAACAGCAACAACAAAAATCACTTACGATAATTCATATGTAGGCGAATAGATGTAGGACACATTTTCACAGATATAGGACTGAAATTTTCAGTTGCAGTGTTTGATGCAATTTGGTCCCTTTTACGTTGTTGATAAAGAGGCAGAGTGGATTATCAACTAACCGGAGGGTCAGCAGTTCGAACCCCACCTTGAGATATCAAATCAGCCATCTATTTCATTTCATTTATTTATTTATTTATTTATTTATTTATTTATTTATTTTTCCTCTATACTTACCACAACCTGCTGGAGACAGATGTTTGTTTTTCACATTATCTCTTGATTTTCGAATCAAAAACTAGATGAATAGATAAATGAATAAATTAAGCATCATATTCAAATTAAGTCGTATATCTGGGATTTAAAAAGTGAACCTGAAAAACCTTTCACATTTTCAGTGGTTGTCCTTGTAGTGTTCGAATATTCAAATATGCATCAAATGTGACAATATGAACATCTCACTCATGACTGCTCACTGAGCTTGTCACCATGGTAACCTTGCCTCAGCTCAGGAGAAGCTCCCTTTCCCTCATTGTCTTACCAGTGATACTATGACAAATATTGTCCCAATTAAAAAAAAAATATATATATATAGTTCCCTGTCGACATTCAAGACAAATGGAAAATACATGCATCTCAAAGGACAAGGTGCAGGGATTCGCATCAACATAACTTCATGAAATGAAAATATGTGTCCACCTGGGTTTGGTGTGTTCACATCCGGGTCAGAACCCTCAAACCCCTCGTCTGTTTCAGGGGCACCAGGGAGTGGATTCTGGTTTGGGTTTTTTTTTCTGGCCAGTGGGAAACGGTGAAGAGAAATCTTTTATCTTTCCCAGACATCAATGTACTCTGTCGATGTGTGATAGAGGAAGTGTTACACATTGTACAACCCCCCTCCCCCTCCTCCTCCTCCACCCAACCTCAACCCCAACCCCCCTGCAAACACAACACACACACACACACACACACACACACACACACACACACACACACACACTTTCCAGGGTGCAGCAGCCAGTGCATCTGATTGGTTTAACTGAAGGACAGAAAAAAGGAAAGAGGTCTGACTGATCTGATGTGAAGTGAAAGGCCTGAGGCGGCATGTAGAACATGTTCCATGCAGAATGATGACCCCAAAGTCACCCAGCAGCTTTCTGCTCCCCACAAAATGATTATCTCTTCATCGGCAGGAAATCAAATGTAAAAAGGTGCAGTGTGTAAGATTTCAGTTATTTTTCTCACTTCTAATAAATGTTACGAAACAATCACATGCTGACATTTTCCTAAATATACAATCACCTAAATGTTTTACTTTGCATAGGTTCGTCTGCGGGCTCAGAGGGGAGGCGGAGGGTGGGGGGGTGATGGAGACGCACTCACACACTGCACCTTTAAGGTGTGGCAAGCCGTCACCTGGGCTCAGACACACTGTATGCGCTTGATCCGAAAACAAAAGCAATGGAAAACCAAGCAACCAGAATCGAGAGTGGAATCGAAGAGAATAGAATGATGAGTGAAATTGTTTTCTGCTGATATTTGCTGTTTGCTGTTTGAGGGTGAACTCTCCATTATTTGGTCGCTTTCTTTCCGTCGGATTCCGAGCTCCTCCTCGGCGCTGCCACCACATGCGAAGGGAAAACAATCTGCCTTTACTGGAACTTCACGTCGAGCAGACTGTGAAATGCAAGTCGCTAAGCGGCGATGAAGCCCACGGCACTTTCTATTCAAACGGCGACGGTTGCACCGAGGCTTTCCAGACTATTGAAGAGCGCTTTAATGATGGCAGAGTTTGACCTCAGACTTCGCCCACGCAAATTACTCATTTGGCACATAACAGACCATTACCGCTAAGTTTCATTTATTGAGAAGACGAGGTTTTGCCGTGCGCCGTCGCGGCGCGGCGCTCGTAATGAGCGGCCGGGAAAGTTCCCGCGCGGCAGAAGATAATGTCTGACGAGCCCGGGAGGAATTCCGCCGGCCTCCAGTCGATGTGGCGCAACTTCCCCCTGATGAACGCGCGTTAACCAATCGGCGTGCGTTTGCATCTCAGCCGTCCACAGACCATTACTCAGCGCCGTAATTACGCCGCGTATTCACATATGTTACGGTGACCGACAGAATGCCAATGACGGGGCTTTAACGCCGTCTCGCCGAGCGCCCGGCCGATGCCCCCGTAAGCGTCTGTGATTAAATGACTCAGGGGAAAGCACTCACGTTTTATACCACAACCCCTGATGCATCGCTCGGCTTCCAATCCCCCGACCGGCGGCGAACGGCGCGGACCGCGGACAGGTGGCTCCGGACGACGGAGGGACACCGAGTCCCGTCCGTCTTCACGCCGTTACTCTCCGCCGCTCGCACTGTAAAGCCCGACGGGGACGTACCCAGCACCTCCGGCCGCTTTCTGTTTTCTTTTAGAGCCGTCACAATGCTACTAAACACAATCCCTGGTGTGTGTGTGTGTGTGTGTGTGTGTGTGTGTGTGTGTGTGTGTGTGTGTGTGAGTGAGTGAGTGTGAGGGCGCCGCCTCCAAACCAGATCGCGACCAAAGGGGGTTGACTCAGAACTTTTATTTTTGAAGCGTTTGAAGTCGTTCCAGCGCCGGCTGTGATACCAGGCCTCCACCTGCCCGTCCTCCACCCGGAGGCAGAGAGTGACTGTACAGTAAAGCTTCCACTCCCACATGTTCCACCGAGGCTGAAAACTCCCTCGCAGGAGTTTCAGACTGTAGGTGTTGCTCCGCCGGTGAGCGCCGGACACAGGCACCGCCAACCCCCCCCCCCCCCATTTTGAGCAAACAGCACCGTCGCAACTTGACATA
>JAFBJT010109281.1:30145-41125 GCA_016785325.1 Chascanopsetta lugubris
AAAGTGCGAAATCTGGCGCCGCTACTTCCACTCAATTTATAAAAAACAAAATGTTTTCCTGTCGCTAACGAGGTCAGTGAATCGTCAGTAACTATCTACCACTCTCTCTCTCTCTCTATTTATATGTATATATATATATATATATATATATATATATATATTCAATGAAGGTCCATTTGTTGTGACAATCATCACTCAACAACCAATGTAAAGAGGCCATTGATTGGTGGGTTGTATTTACTTGCAGTACCTGTGAGTAACCACTGGGAAATACAAGTAATCCAGCGATATGATAACATGAATGAATAAAGAGATAAATGTATATATACATACATATGTAATATGTCTCAGACCTCCTTTGCTAAACCTGGGGTGTCGAACATATGGCCCGCAGGCAGAAACGGGCCCAGCAGGGGTTCGGATCCAGACTCAGCAAAGTGTGAAAATTGCTGCTCATCTTTCAATCAAAGTTAAAGTGTTAGTAAGCAAAGTGTTCATGCTGGAGGTTGTTCAGAAAGTTTTGTTAAAAATGTAGTTTTGAATTTTAGTCGACAGAAAAAAAACAAAAAAAAACACATGTTGATTTTATAGTCCCGCCCACTTGAGGCGTGTGTGGCCCCGGGACTCAAATGGACCTGTGCTAAAGGAGTAAAGTGTAAATGTGACGTTGTCAGTGAGTTGGGTTTAATCATCTGAACATGAGGACAGATGATCTCAGATTAGGTTCACGTGCAGACGCCTGAGAACACACAACCATCTGGGAGGGGTTTGGATCCATGCAGCTGACACAGAGTAACCGGGAGCAGCGCGGCGTTAGCTGGGCCCCCGGGCGCCGACTCACTGCCTGCAGTGGAGGAGGAAGCAGCAGCGGCAGCAGTGGGTGGAGCCCCGGCCGAGTTGGTGAGAGAGGAGGAGGAGCTAAGCCCTACGTGGGTGGGGCTAGAGAGAGTTTTGGCAGCGGTGGCGTCATTGTGCTGGCTGACCACGGACGGCTGGCGGCGCAGGGCGCCCGGCACCGCCGCCTGGCCCGTCTGGAAGGTATAGACCACATCCATCTGAAGGGGGGGGGGGGAGGGCGGGCCGCCGGTTAGAGAGCAGGAAGCGAGGACAGAGGAAACAGGAAGGAAGTAGAGATGTTAGAGAAGGATTAAAAAGACGTTAAGGTTGTTATTTTTCAAAAGTCAAACAAGCATCAGACGAACGGGAGGCGGAGTCTTTAGCGTTAATACAAAGCCGGCAGAGGCGCCACCCGGAGACCACCCATCGACGGAGCGGGTCGAGAGGTCAGACGGTCAGACGGACCTCATGTCCATCTGGTCCAAACCTGTGATCCGCCCTTATCTCTCCCCTCTCCCCTCGTGTTGTAATTGGATCTTGATGCGCAAATGAAGGAGGTGCAGACGCCACTCGGGGTCAAACGCCGCCACTTCAATCGGCGTTCGTTTAACGAGACCGAGACGCGTTCCGGCCTCGATATGCTAATGAGGCGGGAAGCGAACACATCCCGAGGAGAGGATTTACGGGAGTGGAGATGGACGGGTTTAAGCCCGATGCACACGTGGTTCCACAGCAGCAGCAGCAGCAGCAGCAGCAGCAGCAGCAGCAGTCTCTGACTACGGAGATAAGGCAATGGCTGCGATTGGCCGGTTCTCTTCCATATCCTCGCCGCGCGCATGAGCCCGCCTCTTCGCCTCTTTGTTCATCCAATCAACACGAGCGGCTGCGTTTCCATCGCCACTGTTTGAAATGCGCGGGAGCTGCGGATGGAAACAGGCCCCTCAGACAGCAGAGGGGGAGACGGCGGGACCCTCCTGAGGTCGGACAGAGGGGGAGGAACTTGGACCTGAAACCATTCCGCCGGATTAAAGGTGCAGTGTGGAAGATTTGGGTCAATTCTGTCGCAAAAACAATAACATACAGACGCGTTCATGACTTTAGAATCACGTACATGTTTTTTTTTAGATGAGCCCATTAATGTTTATTTACATAAAGAGCAGGTCCTCTCTACGGGGGCCGCCATGTTTTATTTTAATTTTTTTTACAGTAGCCCAGAGTGGACATACTGAACATCTTTTGAGTTTAAATGAAAGCTACCACACTTCATGCTCCGGAGGGCGAGGGTGAGGTGAACTTCACCACCAGATGTCACCAAATCTTGCGCACTGCAGCTTTAAACAGAGTCTGTGATGACGTCAGAAACTAATCTCTTCCACGAGGAGAAAAAACAGCAGTCACAGAAAACAAGATTCTGACAAAGAAGGTGAAGAAACAAAAGAGGGAGAGATGGAAAGAAAACCCGGAGGAGGAGGAGGAGGAGGAAGAGGAGGAGGAGGGAGAGGAAGGAGTGGAGGGGATCAGGACGGAGGGGGGGGGTTTGAGAAATCTGTCGTTTACTTGGCGAACAGAATGTGAAAATCCCGGCGCTCGGATCGGATGGAGGGCTGAAAAGAGGAGGGAGAGGAGGAGGAGGAGGGAGAGGAGGAGGAGGGAGAGGAAGAGGAAGGAGAGGAGGAGGGAGAGGAGGAGGGAGAGGAGGAGGAGGAGGAGGAGGAGGGGGAGCTTTGTGAATCAGTGGAGGCTGGAGGACGAGCAGAAAGTGTGTCACTTGGAACGACTGATAAAGTTTGTACCAATTATTCCCCCCACTGTGTCTGACTGTCGAGGCGTCGAGCGTCACAACGCTGCCCACCAGGATTAGAGAGGGGGGAGGAGGGGGGGGCGGGAGGGGGAGGGGGAGGGGGGGGAGGAGGAGGAGGACAGGAAGAGGAGCATGGAGAGATAAGAACCTAATTAGCTTGCAGCCTTTCCTTGCCTCCCCCTCCATCCCCCCTCATCCTCCCATCCCCATAGAATGATATAACAGATACATGAGAGAGAGAGGGAGAGCGAGCGAGCGAGCGAGAGAGAGAAAGAGAGAGAGAGAGAGAGAGAGAGCGTCCTCAGGTTCTCCAGGCACAAAATCATTAGCATTAGCAAAGACAGGGATGTGCGTTACGACACATTTCCGGCGTTGAGTCCCAGGGACTGGAGCTGAGGTCAGAGTCAGAACAAACCTCTAGGGGGCGCAACAGAGGCAGATATCATCATGTTCACGTCTTTTACCCTCCGGCAACAATAAGCAGGAGTTAACGCGGCCTTGCGAGTGTGTGTGTGTGTGTGTGTGTGTGTGTGTGTGTGGGTGAGCAGCGGTGCCGGCTGTAGCGGCAGGTGGGTGTTAGCATGGAGGCTAATGAAGCCCATAGGGACTGAATGGGACTGTGCTTGTGGACAAGCTAATGCTCAGTGAGTGTGGGTCTGTCCTGTAGGAGGGGAACACACACACACACGCACACACGCGCACACACACACACACACAGGGGGAAACAGATGGGAAGGTGCCTCTGCTTTGTTGCTACTTACGTAAAATATGTGTTGATCAAGACATTAACTTGACATGATGTTAGAATTTACATTCTACAATCCAACACTTCAAATATTTCATTTCATTTAAAAAAAGCAAAAATGTTGGTGAGATATTACATTATTTTTTTATCTTATTTTTTTTACTTTTACATTTCATTTTATTTGACTTCTATATTGTTATTTATTTCATTTTATTCATTGTTATTTTATGTATTTATGTCATTTGTTTTGAGAATTAATTTCAAAATGAAATAGTAAGATTAAACAGGTTAATTCCTCTTTCTGCTTCTTTTCTCTCATCATTTGTGTTTTGCCTTTAAATTAAAATGTTTTTTTTTCATTTTCTTGATGAACGAAATAAACATAGAGCGTAAATATAAATAAACTACAACATGAAACTATGGAAAGAGACTGGACCCAATAATCTGGGAACTGGAACGGGACAAAGCGAACCTGATCATCTTCACAGGTTTAAACAATCAATCAAAAACACAAACCATCGATTACATACGTACATTATTTACACGTTTTCAAAAAGTGAGGCCTCAGTGTGTTACCACGGCAACCGACAGTTTCAGCACCTCTGACCTCTTCGCGTTGTCATCATCACAAACGCCTGCTATCAAAGCAGTTTAGCGATGCAGTGGGCGGGGCCCGGGGAAGGGGGCGGAGTCGTACCTGCGTCTGGATGCGGTTCAGGCCTCTGAACCACAGGATCTGGCCTCTCCTCAGCTCCATCTCGGCGTGGTCGATCTCGTCGGCGCCCTCCGTCAGCTCCTCCTCGTGGATCTCCTCCTTGGTGGTGCCGTGCCCCGCCTCCTTCAGGAACTTCAGGTGGTGGGTGGGGATCGCCGAGATCAGCTGGGGGGCACGAGACAAAGACGCAGTTGGTAAATCATGTCCCAAAATGTAAATACTGAGAGTTGGCTGTCGTCTTGGTGGTTGTTGTTTGTACGTACATTTGATTTCCGCTCTATTAGCCTCTGCTAATGCTATGTCAGAGTTAGCTAGCTAACCAGCGGTCACTGACATTAACAAGTGATTGTAAACAAATAAACAAAACAAAAAGGTGCCATGAACATTAAAAAAAATGGAGATTAAAAATGTTGGGTGGGTGGAGTTTCAGTGGGAGAGCATGGGTACACACATGAGGTTGTGGGTTCAATTCCCAGCCTCTCTATTCACCCTCAACTGAAATTGTGTAAACTCTTGAATAATATAACAGCATCTTATTAGTTCTCAGATGGTGTTTGTTCATAAAGAAATGTTATTGTAATTATCTTCTATATTTACCCAGTGGAATACAAAAACTATGCGCACTGGACCTTTAACACATTAATTAACCATAATATAATTACCATAATAAAACTAGCAGCAGCTGTTAGAGCTGTGGTTCTTTTGCAAAATGCAACCGTGACAGAACTTATTTGATTATATATTTTTATTTATTTATATTATATTCATTTCACTTATTTCATTTGTATATTTGCTTTGTAAATTAATGTATTAATAAATTAGGGTCAGATTACACAGGTTAATCCCTCTCTCTGCCTCATTTGCGTTTTGAATTCAAATGAATTATTTTGTTAATGAATGAGATCAACCGATCTGAGTCAATACAGAAATCAATTCTTCTGATGTCTGAACACGAAACTCCGTAAAGAGTCTGGACCCAATCATCTCTCTTTCGCAAAGTTTCACTGTGACAGACAAAAAACAGCGAGTCACCCTTTAAATAAAGAAATAAAAATGGGGCGGCAGAGGTCCAGTGGTTAAAGCGGTCGCCTTTGGAAGCTAAGGCCACAGGTTCGAGTCCCACTTGGACCCTGCTGCAGTGCCACTGGCCCTGACACTGATACCCCCAATGGTCCTATGTGTACAGGTAGAAATACCCCGTGACCCAGATGAATGGATAAACGCTGGAAGAAGAGATGAATAAAAACCCCAGCGGGTATTTCACCTCAAAGCGACAGATCTGAGATCAGTGTTTTCCTCTGTTCTGCGTCTCTGCCCCCCACCTGAACCCGCCGCGCTCCCCATGGCTGAACTCTCTTTTCCATATGCTTTCTGTGTATATATGAGTGTGTGTGTGTGTGTGTGTGTGTGTGTGCGTGTTAAAAGCACCACCCGTGCGTGTGAATGCACAGAGGGACCGACACGCTGGGTTTGTTTTTGCTGGGCGCTCATATAAATACAGGCGTCGCGCTGCTTTCATGTGCGGAGCTCATTACCATGGCGATGGTCGTGATGGCAACGCTGCAGCAGCAGCGCAAGTGTGACAGGCAGGCAACAGTTTGCTGCCACAAACCTCATGTTTCCACCTCTTCACTCGCGCCTCGGTGTATATTTATCGCCGGCAGGCGGGCGGACGGCTGCGCTGATCAAAAAACAACACCTGCGCCTCACTTCCTGTTCCTCACCTGTCCCCACAGCAGCTCCCCCACGCCGATGAACACGCACCACAGCCACTGGTCGATGGTCAGAGCCGTGCAGGAGAACGGTTTCCCGCCAAACTGAACGATGATGATCTGAGGAGGAGAGACACAGGACACGTGACGGACAGAGCTGGGACATCCTGCAGTTCACCAGGCGGCCACTCGAGGCTGTCAACCCCCCACAGACTCCCATGTTACAATGGACAACTTTGGAAGTGAATGACAAACATGTTTCATTGGTAATTGTGCAGATTTAAGGGGCGTGGCCTCTCGAGTGTCACCTGGGATGTGGATGCGGTGACGGCACCGTGGATGAACCAGGAAGTAGGAGGAGTCAGGCATTAGATTGAACCCTAACCACCAATCTTATATTGACCCAATAAATGAATACATGAATAGATCATAAATAGGAACACATGAATTTCTCAAGTCGTCAAGAAATGTATATATAATTGTTTTATCTCAAATACAAAATCCTGGAAAAATGATGATGATCCTTTTCACATTTGAATTTTTTGTCATTTCTGAAAATACAAACTCTACTTCCTGTTTTCACAGAAATGTAGGTTTCGAGACATTTGAATATGAATTGGGCTCTTATTTTGAAAGTGCCTCTGAGTCCTGATGAAGATGCTCAGCCTGCTGATGAAAATCACTTCAGATCCTCTGGTGACGTATTGAATACGTTCACATCATCCCGACACATTTTCTCTTCTTCTTTTCATTCCTTCCGGCTCTATTGTCTGAGACGACAATGACAAGTTTCATCATTTCCATACAGCGGTTTATTTTTACTCAAACCCACATTCACTCATTCCTGCTGCGGCACAGACTCAGAGAGGAGACGTGTATGAATCCGACACTGAAAACAGTGGCGTTTTGTTGAAAAACTATTAATTTGCGCTTTGTCCCTGAGGATGAGCCTGTGACCACGCCCCCTCACGCCTGGAATCACTCTCTCTCGTACAGTTATTCGATGCTTTTGGATTCGGTCGGATCTGAGGTGCTCTTTGTGGGAGGCGACCCAACAGTCAGGGGGAGGAAAAAGAAGAGAGACTGAACCAAAGCGACAGAGACGCAAACAGCGCGGAGCTTCTCAGACCTGGAGCTGAACTCTGCGCGTTAACGACTCGACAGTCAGACCTGCCTCTGTGTCGGAGGCGGAAACAGAAAACTAGAGATCCTAAAATACTCTGCGCAGACAGAAGCACCGACCGTGAGTCATTTGAAGTGTGAAGTCGCTTTCAGACCAAAACACATCCGCAGGTGTAAAGATGGAGGGAGACAATGTGTCATACAAATGGAATGAACCCTCTCCAGTTTTCATGAAATACAAATGTCTGTAACTGTTCAGGTGCGCGTTTGCGGCGCTGCCTGGATGGAACTCTTCTGATCGTTTAAAGGGACAGTGAGTAGGATTCTGAGCCACAAGCTTCTCAGTCTGTCTGAGCCAATGGGTTCCATGACATGTTCTCCACACTGTGCCTTTAATTCCCTCATCACTCAATTCAAATCATTGTGCCTCTGGAACAACATGACAGAGAACTGTCCAAACTGCCCATGGTCCATTTTTTACAGTCCTAAAAATATAATGGGACGCGGCCCAAACACACGTATGACAGTATTGTACTTCTTAGTACGAGGCGGAGCAATTTGTACATTTATATAATTTGATAAATGTTGATGAGAAACTCTAAAATGAAAGTCGGAAAGTTGTGATGTCGGCTGTTTTCTAATTACGTACATTTAATTATATTGCGTCATTTAAAGGTGCAGTGTTTAAGATTTGGGTCATTTTTGTCGCTTCTAAAACTATTAAAAAACAATGACATTCTGACATGTTCATGAATTTGTCATTTTTTCCATGACCCTTCAATGAGCCCTTTAATGTATATTTACATGAGGAGTGGGTTCAGAGGAAGTGGCGGAAGTGGCGGAAGTGGCGGAGGTGGCGGAAGCGGCGGGCGCTGTGTTACCTGCAGGGCGAAGGTCCCCAGCACGACGCTGCAGAAGATGGGGTTCCTGTAGATCCCCTCGAACACGTTCCTCTCCCCGTGGATCTTCCTGGCGTTGATCTCGTTGAAGAGCTGCATCATGACGAAGACGTTGAACACGATGGTGTAGTGCTCGGACGGCGGCGAGTGCAGGGGGGCGTTGCGGCCGCTGTCGATGTCAAAGAAGCTCTCACCTGAGACAGGACAGAGGAGGACAGATGATCGAAACACATCTATCCCTCCGTGCGGTTGGATTCATGAATTCCCCGTCACTCACCGGCGAAGAGGAGGGTGAAGATGATGACGAGCTGGTACACGGCGTGGCCCAGGATGTTCTTCATCATGGTGCGGGAGATGAGGGGCTTGTTGCGACCGTAGGGTCTCCGCAGCAGCAGAGACTCGGTGGGGGGCTCGGTGGCCAGAGCCAGAGACGCCAGAGTGTCCATGATCAGGTTCACCCACAGCATCTGGACGGCCTTCAGGGGAGAGTCCTGCAGGAGGAGGAGGGGGAGGAGACTTGACTTTTGGCTGCAGTACCACTGTTTGGCCACCGTGTCATTTCTGCCTCACAGCTGGGAACATGTATATCCTCAAAGCTGATGGGGTCACACATACAAACAGACGATACCCGAAGACGTACTGCCTCCAGGCCTCTAGGGGTCACCGGTGCAGAGGCACAGGAGCTAAGTCTGTGTGTGTGTGTGTGTGTGTGTGTGTGTGTGTGTGAGACCATGATAAAACCAGTGAAAGCTACTCACTCCAGTAGTAGCTTAGAGCAATGTTATCATAAGTTATCACACACATACACACACACACACACACACACACACACTCAGTATAAATGATAAAGACATAAATCGGTGTATCATCCTTTAATGATGCCATGCCAACGTTGCGGCGGCCAATCAGAGCGCGGCGCCGCCTGATCAGTGGAACATAAACACAGCGCGCAGACCACAGACCTGCTGAGTCGCTGTAACATTTCAGGATGAAGACGGAGACGTGTTGCCATGGTTTCAGGCTGTATCTTAGCCTACTTTGGGTTGTGGGCTCCGGAGACGGGCGAGTTATCTGTCCTGCCAGCTGTGAGCCTTTCAATTAATACACAGCCGCCAGTCACTCTCTGTTCCATTGTGTCAGGAGTTCACCTTCATGATTAGAGACACGTTATGGAACTAAACACACACACACACACACACACACACAAAAGAAAATGGACGCCCTCGCCTCCTCACTGCACCGACACCGCCGCTATCGAGTCACAGAAGATTTGCTGTCTGATTCTCTCTCTCTCTCTCTCTCTCTCTCTCTCTCCCTCTCTCTCTCTCTCTCTCTCGCTCTCTCTCTCTCTGTGGATGTTTGACCAAACAAAGATTTACAGAGTGAACTCAGACGCATCAAAAGACCAAAACTCCATTTAGCGAGATAATACGAGCAGCGCTTTGGGCTCCTCCACCCAACAGACACAAAGAGGTAGAGGATGTAAACAGGAGAAACACAGGTTCACTGGCGTTATCCGGGGGGGGGGGGGGGGACAGGGGATCAGTGGGGGGGGGGGGGGGGGGGTGACAGGGGATCAGTGGAAGGAAAAGTCACGGGTTCAAATCCCATTTAGACACCGCTGCAGCGTTTATCCAACGTTCTCGAAGGGTTAGAATTATAGGGTCGCCTGCAATGAGCAATTCCACCACTAGATGGCACTAAATCGCACACACGTATGAGCCCTTTAAACCCGTGTTTCCATCTCATTCGTTCGTATCCTCACTCAGATCTGTTGTATCCGGTCTGTAAATATGTTAGATATGTTTACATATCTTGTTTTTATTTTTATTATTATGTTTTTTTTTTTAAAGACTTTTCTAATATTTCGGGTAGCCCTGTTGTTTTCCTTCTTCGCGCCACCAGAGTTGTCTTTTCAATCTCGTTGTACATTGTGTATAATGACAACAAAGGCATTCTATTCTTCTATTCTTCTATTCTATTCTATTCTATTCTATTCTTATTTCGGGAGTATTGTGCTGAGTCAGCATGTCGGTCACCGACCCGCAACAAGCAACACATCAACATCGGACCAGTGCAACAAATCAACCGAGCGGCCGTCGCACCTGAGTGATGCAGGCGCCGGTGAAGGCCACGATGACGGCCACCACGTTGACGGTCAGCTGGAACTGCAGGAACTTGGAGATGCTGTCGTAGACGTTCCTCCCCCACATCACCGCCTTCACGATGCTGGTGAAGTTGTCGTCGGTCAGGATGATGTCGGACGCCTCCTTGGCCACGTCCGTGCCGGCGATGCCCTGACAGGAAGCAGAGACGGGATTAGAACCAACAACACAGCGTGCTACTCCTCCGTCTCGTTCTACTTCCTGTTTGAGGTGATGTCACCGCCGGCGGGCCGCAGGTCTAAGTGTTTATACTTCATATTTGAGGGTGTAAAGTTGTTCTGCGGTAGAACCGCACTCAGTATCCACTTTGTTAGGTACGACGCCTCCGGAACTGCATCAGTTCAACCCCCTGCCAGGTTGCTGCCATGTGATTGGCCGAATAAATAGCTGTTGATATGAATGACTACTATTCATGCTCTGATATTTCCGGTTACAATCACTGTGCGTTGTGTGCGACGGTGGCCTCTTACAAACATTGTTTAGAGCATCAAAGTGTCAAACTCTTAAAGAGTTTATTGCCCACGAACTCCAGTGAATTACACGAGCCCCTTTTTATACGTATCCGTACATTTCACATGTATATAAACACATTTACAATACGTGTCAATTGATCTCATACTTGCGTCAAATCCTCTGTCGGACGTGTTAAGTGGTAATGACATTAAGTGTGAGTCCTCGGTGAAAATGGGTTTTAGGGGCAGGCGGCTCGGGTGGAAGCGGCTCGTCTGCCCCAGAGGTGGAAACGCAGCAGAGTCTTCTCCGACACACGGAGGCGGGGTCTCTCTCTGCTCTGCAGGTGATAATTGAGCCGGGGCGCCGGCGCTAACTGGAACTACTCCACACGGGAACCATTAGTACCCGGGTGGGTCAGCTGCTGTTGACGCCCCCCCCCCCCCCATGTGTGTGCAGCTGTGATGTGTTTAAGAACAGTAACGACCTGTCGGGGGGAGGGGGGGGGGGGGTTGGTGGGGGGGGCTGTTTGAC
>JAFBJT010109281.1:67112-92255 GCA_016785325.1 Chascanopsetta lugubris
AAAAAAAAAAAAAAAAAGGAAGATAAAAATGTGGATCTGTAATTTGTAGTTTTCAAAAACACCTGTCGGTTCAAATCCTCTTCACGGCCTGACGGGCGGCGCTGTGGAGCGAGGCAAATAAGAAAGAGAGAGGCGGTTCCCTGCTAGGAAGGAAAATAACAAAAGGACCAAGGTAGAAAGTCACAGATGATGAAGCACTGAAAAATGCAACCGACAAATGGAAGGTAGATCTGCACATGTCAGTGTTTTCAGAATGACAGAATCCACCTTTCATTTCAAGTCTTTTTGAACTGAGCTTGAATTTGAGTTTTCAGAACTTCGATGCAGCTGGAATGTTCTGAATGTTTTTCATACAGGTGACACATGACGTCCCGCTCTGCTCTGTGCTCAGCATGTTGCTGCCTCAGGGCAGAGAGACAGAAACCTGATCCATGGTTCCACATGGCACAGGTGTCTCCTGTGTTGATGTTTTTTTTTTTACGGTTTGTTTTTACACAGTTTGTCTGCCGCTCACATGACCAGTAGTTTGTCACTGACTTATTTAGCGACCGAGGGCCAACCTCCGGTGCAGACGGATGAGGCACAAAGGGGAATTGAAATTGAAACAGTGCAGTTCATAGCGTAACCACTGGGGACTGACTCCCTAAAGGGAGCGAACCCCCATAGACTCCCATGTTAAAATGGTCAACTTCAGAGGTCAATGAAACATGTTTCGAGACTTCGGTTTTGCTCTCAACCAGTCACGTGTTTTCCCGTGACACCCCCCCCCCCCCCCCCCCCACCCCCCCGCAGGGCAATCTCCACTGTGGGACAGTAACACGTCTCATCCTCATGACATCACAACACAGACACTCTGCTGTGTCTCTGTCCTCAGGAGGACACTGGACTCTGGGACTCTGTGAAAAAAGCCGCCTTTGTCATCGGATCTGGAATCTTGTTCTTGGCAGCGTTTGGAAACTCGCTGACATGGTAGGATCCTCGTACACGTAGTTCACGTTATAAACCAATCAGCCGCCGGACCCGAAAGGAGTCTCACAGGGGAGACGGTCTCATGGTGGAGGAGAGCGACCCACTCTGGACAAGTGGAGCTCACGAACATGGGACCGGCTTTGATCTGCATGTGATTAAAGGATCAGGCCGTGCGGCAGAAACCATGATAGACCAACCGACAAGTGTTTCGTTTGTCCACGTAACAGCAGAAGAATACTCCCTTCGATTGTGTATAATATTAAATGATCATTTTGTTCCTCTGTCAAAGGTAGAGATGAATAGTATCCTCTTTTTTGGTTTGTTCACCTTTGACCCTCCACACATCCTGCAGGCACCTGCAGAGGTTCTGGGGAGCGTCAGGAGACTTCTGGCAGGACGTGTGGACCAGGTTGTTCGTGGCGTTCGAGGGTCACGAAACTGCTTTGTTCTTTCTGGGTGAGAATCGACCGCTAGTTTGAGTTCCGCCAGTGTTTCCAGAGTCTCAACCGTTACAGGAAGTCTTCACAGTTGGACAGACACAGTCTTCAGTTGGACTGTGTGTGTGTGTGTGTGTGTGTGTGTGTGTGAAGACATCACTTGCACAACAAGATGAGATCTTTGTCATCATGATGGTAGTTATGACGTGAACACAACAAACATGGACAGTGACCTTGTTGTGTTTCCCCTCAGGAACCACGCTGGTTCCCTTTCTGGCCTTCTGGATCCCCAACCTCCTGCTGCTGGTGGCCGACATCACCGGGAAACCCGCCTTCATCACTCGATACCGGATCCAGATGGACAAGAACAACCCGGTGAGCTGAACAGACAACAACACGCCGTCTGTCTGGAACCACACACACACACACACGCACGCACACGCACACGCACACGCACACGCACACGCACACGCACGCACACACGCACGCACGCACGCGCGCGCACACACACATGGCTCAACACGGCAGGGCTCATCACTTCAGGTCAGCACTCAGCAAGTTCACCTGCTCCACCTGAAGGAGAGGAGACACTTCCCTGTCCCAGAGGACAGGACACCCGTGTGTCCGCACGTCCAATCGGACCAAAGTCCGCTTCGATTGCCACACGCTGTCGGACACTGCAGAGATAAAGAGCCGACATCAGCGATAACCCGGGGGCGAGCGGTGTCACTGGCCATTTGATTATTGATTATCTTTCACTGATTATGTCAAATAAACCTAGTCATGAAAAGTCACACGCTATCAGGCTAATGACATGTTAGTACAGTTCAGCCGCTCTGGTCATAAACGAATGTTACACAGCAACAACACAACTCAGCGATGACATAACGTGTTGTGTGTCGCTGCATTTCTGAAATTCAGAGGCCATGGACGTGATCCAGTGTGTAACGACTGGACTTATTATCATCTTAATGCTTAGAAATGGATTTGAAAACGACTTGGACAGATGATTTTATCATCAGACACCGATCATGTAAACACCTGCATTTCTTTTTTTAATGAGCTCCTAATAAACATTTCAGATTGTGAATGAAATGAATGACGACATTTGAAAAAGCTGTCACACAAGTTACAGCTTTTCAAACCCGTATGTTCATTAAGTTGAACAAACATTCAATTACACAACAGTGTCATGACCCTCTTTATGACTTTACTGTTACTGTGCTAAAGTTCCTGTGTACACACACACACGTATTTTTAGTCACACACACACACACACACACACACACACACGTCAGGTTTGACATTTTCATAACACAAAGACTTCTGCTGTTTAACTTTCTCTCAAACTGGGACTTTTCTGTCCAACAATAAATATAATACATGACTTCATGTTCATACATCATGTTATTTATTGACATGTTTTGTTTATTTGTCCCCCCCCCCCCTCCAGGTGGATCCGGTGAAGCTCCGTCAGGCCATTAAGACGGTGCTCTTCAACCATGTGGTGATCTCAGGCTCCATGGTGGTGGTCATCTACTTCCTGATGAGCTGGAGAGGAGACCCCTGTGGCCCCAAGCTGCCCACCTTCCACTGGGCCCTGACGGAGCTGGCTGTCTTCACCCTCATCGAGGAGGTCATGTTCTACTACTCACACAGGTACAGATCGGTCCCAGGTCCTCATCGCACATTACTGCCATCTAGTGGCGAGGGGTTTATTTGTACAAGGAGGAAATAATATGTTTTTACTAGTTGGATAAAACAACACAAAGCCCACTGGCTTTTGCGGGGAAGCGTCAAGAGAAAACAAGAATATGAGACAGGGACGGCCGAGATTCCAGGTTGTTTGTTTGACTCGCAGCCAGACGCCCTGACTCAGCAAAGATTCCCTCAAAAAACAACGTGACACCTTTGTTGACTTTGAAGAGAAAAGAAATTCTCAAATGGCTGCTCATGAAATCATGTCACTGCAGAAACGTTGCTCTGCTGCACTTTATACAGAATATACATTATATATATATATATATATATATATATATATATATGTCATGCTGAGTCCACATTTGCTTTGATTAATAAAGTTTAACTTCGATCACTTTGTCAAACCAAACGTATTGACCCGTTAGTCTGGCCCTTGTTTGTTCTGTGCTCACCCCGCCCACTTCCTGTTTACATTCCAATGCTTGTTCTGTCCCGTGCCTCCACCTGTCAATCACGTCTCATCACCTCAACCTGCGCTTTGGCATCTCCGCCCCTCGTCTGTAAACATTACACACACACATCATGTGGTGCAGCCTCTCTGTTTGTACCTCTTGTTTACAGGACCTTGTTTTTGTACCTGTGTGTGTCGATCTAGTTCACGACCCCGTGGCCTTGTCATGTTGAGTTTTGAGGCTTCTGTACTTTGATGGATCTCAGCGTTCTGACCGAGGGGCAACCACAGGTGCAGTTCACAGCGTAACCACTGTGGGCTGACTCCAAAAGGGATCAAACCCCCATAGACTCCCATGTTAAAATGGTCAACTTCAGAGGTGAATGAAACAGGTTGAAAGTCTGGTACCAACTCGAGTTTTGGTCTCAATCAGTCAGATGTTTTCCTGTGGCAACTTTATGGGCGAGGGAATTTTTTTCCAGCTCGCTTATTTATATTTAGGGGCGTGGTCTCTTGATGACACCCGAGCCGACCGGTTCCGTACCGCGGATGAGGTGACGACCCACAGCTCCGTGTGCGCTCCGCCTCTTTACCCGTTTTTGAATGAACCGGGAACCAGGAGGAGTTAGGATTCGGCAAGATGGCGACACGCCCACAACTCGGCTGAAACCAACGGGTGACGTCACGGACGCCACGTCCATCTTTACACACAGTCTGTGGTGATCGCCCGTGATCCGGTCCCTCTGCCGGATCCTTGTCTCCAGTTGCAGAGTTCATGTTGTTTCTCGGCCGTCGCACTCGTTCATATTCATCCCTGATCAGGTCAAAACTCTCTTCCCCCTCAGGCTCTTCCACCATCCCAGCTTCTACAAGCATTACCACAAACAGCACCACGAGTGGACGGCCCCCATCGGCCTGGTCTGCATCTACGCTCACCCTCTGGAGCACATGGTGAGTGACCCCCCCCCGCGCCCCACTCGCCCACTGCTGACTCAGCAGGTCAAACGCTGAACACGAAGTTGTGCTGTGGGTGTTTCCTCAGATCTCCAACATGTTGCCCGTGGTGCTGGGACCTCTGATCCTGGGCTCGCACTTGACCACCACCTCGCTGTGGTACTGCCTGGTTCTGTGGAGCACCACCATCTCCCACTGCGGATACCACCTGCCCTTCCTGCCCTCTCCGGAGTTCCATGACTTCCACCACCTCAAGTGAGTCCACCCGCCTCCTGGGGTCCAGAAACATCCCACCGCTGAATCATGGCTTTTCTTATTTTTTTTTTCTTGTTTTTTTAAACGGTCTCAGAAATGACCTTGTTTACTGAATTCTGTCTCTTCAATATGATCAAAAGTACCACTCTCCCACCAAATTTCACAGGAAACGGTCGAAAAAACAGCGGACGGAGGCGAAAATGAGAATCCAAACAGAATAGAATTATTTCTTTGAACCTGATTTGATCAAAAAAAGTCATTTCCCTGAACCTCTCCCTTCGTTCCAGATTCAACCAGAACTTCGGCGTCCTCGGCGTGTTGGACAGGCTCCACGGCACCGACTCCAAGTTCAGGCAGACGAAGCAGTACGAACGCCACGTTCTGCTCACCAGCTTCACTCCGCTGAACGAGAGCGTCCCCGACGCACCCAAGAAGTCTCAGTGACGTGACCTCTGACCTTTAGAGCCTCACAGGTCATCACTCCGACATGGGGAGAGGAAGGGTCTTGAAATTCCAAGTTAGATTTTGATCCAGTACAGTACATAGGGTACGTACAGAATATACAGTACATACATGTAACCTCATCCTCCTCATGATTGGTTCATTGATGTTAACAGCCCTTGATGGGTAGATGAAGTTAATGTTGCATGATATCAAGGGTTTGTCCTGTTTTACTTTCATACTCAATTTTACTTTGATCCTAATTATTTTTCCTTTTTTGGTGGAAATCTTTTTATATGTGTGACCTAATTTCAAATGTTTATTCAAAGTGAGAAAGAAGATATTTGAAGAACTGGTAAAAAGGTAGGGTAGTGGCCAAATGGTGATATATATGTATATATATATATGTATGTGTATGTATGTATATATATATATACACACATACATATGGGTAAAATGGGCAGGTTTATGTTGAGTTTCTCCTCGTACTCTAACATGTAAGAATCATTCCTGAGTGAAGGAGGTAACAGACAATATATTTCTCATACTTTTGATAATACACTAAGACTTGAATTGTATATTTTTTCTAATAAAATATTTCTAAAATATTTTTTAACCAGCTGCCCTTGCAGCGTTCCCAGGCCCACAGGTGCTCAGATACAAGATGCACTTCAACAAACACCTGAATGTTATTTGTGTTGTTTAACATAGAATGTCCAGAAAACTTGTCAAGAAAGAATTGAATGTTAAGAAAATGATGTCTAATTAATAAAAGAACTAAGCACACTTTCCTTAGTGCAGTTAATATCGTGTTAAAATGCTTTCACTGGACTGTGAGGACACGGAATGGAACCCTACCAACACTGACCAAAGTCCTGACAACAGCCATAACCCTAACCCCGCCTCTAAGCCTAACCCCACCTCTAACCCTAACCCCGCCTCTAAGCCTAACCCCACCTCTTAGAGAAATCCCAAACTTAACCCCACCTCTGACACTAACCCCACCTCTCAAAGAAACCCTGCCCCCAACAAAAACAGTTCATTCACACACAAAGAAAGAGTCGAGCATCTTGTTTAAGGTTTTTTTGTCCGTTTTGTGTTTTTTTTCTTTATTAAAGGAAAGCATAATTACTACAAATTACAAATAACACTAATAGCGAATCACATCAGCCTACAAAGCAGATATTATGAATATTAAATGATATTATACAAGATCTCATTCAAGTATTTTACATTTTTCCATTTTATATATTTTTTTGTTCTTTTCCTGGTTTTCATCTTTTTTTCCTCATGACAAGCCGAAGATATTTTAATGTAATGAACTATTAAAATGGTTCATATACAGTTATTTCTTATTCATATGGCTTTATGGAATTTCATGTTTTCAGTCTCTCAGCCATATTCTTCTCAGCAACATCAGAAACACCACTCAGGCTCTTTCTCTCTTTTTCCTGCATCCATCGTTCATGCCTCCTGTGTCCAGCCATCTAATAGTGTCCACGTGAGAGTGGGGCGACGGCGCCACCTACTGTTTGGTTTGTGCAGTTCGAAGCCGATACATCAGACTGACCACAAACAACCAAAACACCTGAAACTCCAAATGTCTGACATCAGGTGTTTATCACAAGAGGGAAGGACCGTGCGACTGTCCGAGGAGGAAGACGCCCCCCTAGTGGCAGACCTTGGTGTCTGCAGCCACACACACCAGCTCCGGGCTTTCCACTGGTTTTATAGAGTTGGCTTTCCTCGATAGATGTTTCCCCCCCGTCTTTAGACCTCCAGTAAACAGTTTTTGAAATAGACCAGAATCTCCCTGAAGTTAAACCGACAAGACATTGAAAAGAAAGAAAGAAAGAAGAAAAAAAAAAAAAAGAAAATACAGCTTTGCATTGCATCATTATGTTTCCAACGTTTTTTGGGTGGTTTAAAGGAAGAAAAAGAAGAAACCCTGACAAGACGAAGTGATATCCACCTACAACCTGCTGGAAGGTCAACCAGCCGGCCGAACCACCACGAAATGAAAAATTAAAACAACAGGCACGTGTGTGTGTGTGTGTCCATAACTGATTCATCTAAGTAAAGAGTCAGGCTCGTTCTCATTCCATTCCTCCAAACCACTTAAAGTGTTTCAACAACCTGCCGGAGGCTCTAAGCACAATTGGGTCGATACATCCAGTACAAGGATCTAAGCGAGGATTGAAGAATTTGTCTCTTGAACCTTTTGAGTTTCACGCTCCACATTTTAAACTTCGAAGACACTGAGGCTGAACATGTAACAATGCTGAGTCACCTTCACAGTCTGTTGAAATGATTTTGGCAAGAACTGCAAATGACCTGATTCCAACATGAAAAACTATGAACAAATTGAGTTTTTGTCTTTCCCTTTTGTGAAGTGATCCATGTTCCACATTCTGAAATCCTCAGATGTTCCACAGCCTGACGCAAACTCTACCGTCATAGCAACGCCAGAACACTGCAAATGAAAACTAAAAAGCATTAAAATATCATCATGAGATTAAAAAAAAAAAAAAAAACGGAAAAAAAAAAGATAGAGAACAAAAAAAGTTAGAGTACGTACATGTGTAAGGCAAATATAATCTGTTCTTTAAACAATAAAACAAGAAGCAGGGAGCTGTAATTATTTCTCTTCATCTGTCAAATTCACATTTACAATAATGGAGGAAAAGAAAATCAGTTTCGATGAACACTGAACGATTCCACTGGACAAACTCGACAGAACAAGGTGAGTGGACAGTAGTTCTTCTTTCGTCCACAAGGCGAGACATCGGAGCTGCGTCTTTGTATTTTTTTTACTTTTCATCTTGCTCAGGCTGCTACATCTGTACCTGCGTGCACCTGCACCCGTGCGCACCTGCACCTGCCGGAGCCTTTGTGTGATGTGTGAGGGAGACGAGGCGCCGCCGGCCTCATCCAGCAACTGATGGTTTCAACAGCCCCGTTAGTGTCCAAGCATCCAGAGCAAAGAGTCCAGGCCCTTCCTCACCACCATGGTTTCTTCAAGTAATCCAGATCCAGAGAGATGATTCCAGTCCTGTAGTGTCACTGATGGTCAGCTGATGGATGGATGGATGGATGTGAAACGGATGGATTAACGGATGGATGCAGTTCGTCTGATGGGGAGGCGAGGGGGGGGGTGGGGGCTCAGAGAGTCCGGAAGCACCCAGGAGAGATGTGCAGTTTTTTTTTTGTATATGTTGGGATGGAGGGGTGGGGGTGGGGGGTCTTTTAACAGAACAAATGACACTTGGAAGACAGCTGAGAAAAGGTGATGGTGCAATTTTGGTAGAAACAGCGCCACTTAGTGGCATCTGCTGAAAAGGGGTGAGCAGACATATGGGTGATGCTGTACAATCAACAATAAGGTGGCGGCTCGAGTTCGAAGCAGTAAAACCATTAAAATAAGGCAACTTTCAACGATGGTGTCCGGACTGAGGGGACGCTACAAGTCTTTGTTCGTTGTCCTCGTCTCGTTTTGGCTCTTGAACGTTTCTCCCCTCAGTGTTCAGACACAAAGTCAATCAATGTCAGCCCCTCACACGAGCACCGGATCGGGACTCTGTCGCTGGGCTCGAACCACTTTGGTCCGGTGGGACGTCAGAAGCGGCGCCGACTCCAGCCGGCCGACCTCGGGACTTCTCAGATGCTCAGTGTGGCTCAAACTATTTCAAAGTTTCCAATCGCACCACATGCCGAAGAAATAATAATCATTAGTCGGAGATCTGGGCAAGGAATCAAAACTCTTTCAGCCAGCGTGACAAACGAAGAGGGGTTCCAATGATGGAGGGGGCGGGGGAGGGGGGGGGTCAACATGGACCAAAAAGTAAAATAAAAATCAGGTCTGGAACATCCACCGTGTAGATGTGAAGAAAAAAGGAAAGCGTGACGTCTCCGTTCTTTGCTTCAATAAGAAAAAAGATTCTCCAAAAACTTTAAACTAATGAATAAAGTAAAGATTAGAACATTTTCTTATTTTTTCCCCTCAAAAAAAAAAAAAATTTAAAAATAAAAATCTCAAGTTTAAATTGAGGGCTGGAAGCCCCTCCCCCTCCCCTCCTGCCAAACCGAGAGAACCAGCAACTTGCAGAGGTGGTTGAGTTGATCCATGCGGGCCAGCGGGTCGGGGCCTTACTTCAGTGTCTTGGTGTGCGATGCAGGGTCGGCGGTGGGGGCGGGAGGTTTCTGGCTGGTGGGTTTGGCATCATCCTTGGCGGCGGGGGCGGGGCCGGGGGCGGGGCCTGTGGCGGCCTGGCTGTGGGGTCGACTGGAGGGCTGGGAGGGGTGGCGGCGGCGACCGTCTCCGCTGGATGAGTGTCGTCTGCGGCCTCCTTCCTCCATCGGTGGCTGAAGCATTGAAGACAGAGGGTGGAGGTCAATCATTATACTGAAGTGATCATTTAGTCAAAACTATTATTTACCTCTTTATACATTATATCGACATATATAATGTATATATATATTTATACTCTTTACAAATTAACTATTTCCTGTTTTCTTATTTTTGATTGTTTGCTTTTCATTGGTGATAGAGCTCAAACGTACGTGTTGTGTTATGCTTTTAATAATTTCTTTGTGCTGAATAAACATCAAAGCAACATCAAAGTTCTGTCAGGCTCGAGAGAAAAAAAACGATTGTACTCACGTCGATCCTGAAATCTTCCAGACGTTTGAACTTGCTCAGATGTTCCTGCAGCTTGGGGTCGATCTCCAGGGTTTTGGCTTTGGAGTATTTGAGGAAGGCCCAGAACTTCTCCAGTCCATAAAGCTGACCTTTAAACACGGCACACAAAGAGGATTCAGGACCTTCTGTTCCACAGACTCTCCACATCTACACTTCTCTTTGGCTCTGCTCGATGAACTCACCGGCCTCGTAATCTTTTGTTGTCTCCTCCTGGAAGTCTTTGAAAATATCAGGCCTGAATTTCTTCTCTAGACCGTAACTGTAGTACCTGAAGAGACACTCCAACCCGTACCTGCAGCACCAGCACGAGAGGTTACACAGGTGGACTCAGGCACCAACCACAGAAGAAGAAACGCTACTCAATAACAAACATGACATCCATTTGAGACAGGTGATGATGGTAATAATAATAATCATAATAATAATGAAGGAGTGATGTTTGTGAAGAGGCAGTGCCTCTTACCTGTATCCCTCTTTCCCATCCTCCACCACCAGCTGTCTGAACTCCTCGTACATCTTCCTGTTGAAATGATCCCTCAGGAAAAACGACCAGAAACGGAAGAGCGTGTTCATCTCCTGTGATTGGCCGATTCCCAGACGCTTCCGCTCTGTGATTGGATGAGGGGAAGGTGAGATACAGAAGGAAGATCCATCATCGGTTCAAGGACATGCGTGAGAAAAGTCGCAATAAATAGTAGAAAACTCCAAGTGTGTGTGTGTGTGTGTGTGTGTGTGTGTGTGTGTGTATACCATTCAGGCAGCGTCGGCGGTACTTGTGGTAAACATGTTGCGTGAAGCCGTTCTCTTTGAGCAGCTCGTGTGACGGGTGCTGGAACTTGGGGAGGGACTGAGGGGTGCAGCCGATGTTACCCAGGGCAGGAGTTCCCTCTGAGGGGCTGGCGTTGGAGCTGCGAGCGAGAGTGAAAACGATGGCATCAAAAACGCTGGTTCTGGACGGACTGACGCAGCAGCAGCAGCAGGAGAAGGCGCCGAGTGAGTCTCACCTGACAGAGGCCGTACGTGAGCGATGTTCTCTGGAGTCCATCACCCAGCCAACGTGACACTCCATGGGCGGGTTGGAGCTGTGCCTGGTCTTCCTTTTCCTGGGCGTCTGAAAAAAAAGGACAGAGAGACAAAGAGATTTGAGTTGTTTTTTAGTTTTTTTAGTTTTTAGGAACTGACGACATCAAATCTCGTCATCATTGCACGTTTCCTCCACCATCGTCGTAGTCGTCGTCGTCGTCTCACCTTGGCATCGACGGGTCGACTCTCCTTCACCACGGGGTAAAAGCGCGGCGTCATGGTCTGATCCTTCCGGTGGGGGGTGCGAGGCGTGCGGGGGGTCCGGGCACTGCGGTAATTGGGCGAGTCAGGCACGGTGGTTGGGAGAGAGCGAGCTGTGGACGTGGGCTCAGGGGCACCGAACAGTTTGTTGGCCAAAGCATCTGTGGGGACTGAGAGGAAGCGGGGGAGGACGGAGGACACTTTAAAAAACATTCCTCAATGTCAGTAAGGGACCGTGGAATATCCCACCGTCGGCACAGGGCTGTTAAACTGCTGCTTCTATTCACTGACAGACAATAAGACTTTTCGTGAACGAGTGAGACGACTCTAGAAGATGTCGTCAGGAGAATTCCACGACATAAAGCTTTCATTATTCCAACGCTGTGTTGCAGAGTGTGTGTTCTTACTCTGCTGGGGGCGTGGTGGGCCTGGCGGGACCTCCTGGTTGGGATCCACAGGCGGTTCAGGGGTCAGACAGTCAAACTGCTCACGGCTGATCAGGTGGACCTTCTTGAAGTTCTCCACCTCTTGCTGCAGTGGGAAAATAAGCAGTGAAGACGGGAAGATGAGGATCTCCTCTTTCCTTGAAAGAGGTTTGATGAGGATTTGTTTTTGGGCTGAATGGATTTGAAGAGTGACGCACGTTGAGGAGATGCTCCTGAAATAAACCGCATCAGTGCGCAACCGACCCTTTTCTAAGGATCAACACTCAACTTAAACCTTGTCGAGCTGCGCCAGAGTCTCGACGCCGAGGTATCATTTCTATAAACCTGCTGGATTCGTTCATCCCCACAAATGATCGCTCATTTAAACATGAACCAAATGTCCCAAAAACAAAGCTAGAGGCAGAGAAACAAACGACTGGAACCAGACACGAATCTGAATCCACGTCAAAATCAAAGCGCTTCCTGCTCGGCACAAAACAAACGTTGAAACACACCATTCTCTTCACCCGAAGTCAAAAAGAAACTCTCCATCTTTGAAATACCAGAGGGAGAGTTTGAAACATCTGGGCAAAGAAGAAAAGACCTAGAGTGGTGACGCACAGACCTGATGTGCAGGAGTCTGGAGATGGAGATGCAGCAGCAGAACACAGCTGCCAGAAAAACTCGTTTCACCTTCATGTCTGACGCGTCCGTGTCGCGTCCCACACGCTCACACTCACCACTCTGTCACATCCACACACGTCAGGAATCTTCCAACCACCACAACAACAACAGTCTAACCACAACAACACACCACTCTTCATGCTTTGACAAAGTGCGACTCACACTCTGGCCTTCCTTCCACCGAGCCTCCTCGCATCTCCGAGCGGCCATCTTTGTCTCCCCCTGCAGCCCGTCACCTCGTCGCCCTCAGGCCGAGGCCTGGTGTTATGGGGTTTATTTATAAACACGCGGCTGAATGACAGCGGGCGCGCGAGTACGTGAAGGTCCCACAAAGAGTTGGACAATGATACAAAGAGCAGCAGGGACAACACAAAGCACCACTTTCTGTCCTGTGTCAGGCGTCCATGTCCAGAAACAGCTCAAACATGATCCCGATCATCATCATCTAGACTAAGACAGAGACACGGTGACCTCGCATGGAAGCTGTCAGAAGACCCCTGACCCTGACCCGCACTTTGTTCTGGTGGTTGGAGAAGTTCTGGTTCAGGCTCCGTGTTTGTTTTTCGGTGAAATCATTTTGACGTTGTCTTTTCGAGTCACTCAAAGTCCAGAATTCATCGGCTGTCGTTTCAATTATCAGTCAAATCGACGGAACTTTTTTTTCCTCCACACTATCGAATTGGATACAAAGATATTATCGTTGTTGACTTCATGATTGACAAGAGACGAATAAATACAAAACCTGCAGTTTAAAAGTTTTGCTGAAATATTTGTTGCTAATCTTATTTTTCATAAAAGGTTTCAAATATGAGGTTGAATGAAACCAGAGTTCAAGTTGGTAAATGATTAAAGTGAAATTATTTCAATTTGTAAGTAAACACATTTTTGGGTCAGAAATAGACTTAATATAGTTATTCAGTGTCTCAGTTCATTGTGACTTCTACTGACCTAGAAGGTGGAGAACCCCCCCCCCCGACTTCAGTGGACCCTCAGTGGACTCACCTTGATGGTGGCGTACTCGGGCTCGTAGGTGTCGTCCCACAGGTCCTGCTCGTAGTAGAAGAGCCCGTCGTTTATGACCTTGACCAGCTCGCTGGACAGTTTGGCTCGAGACGTGTGGTGACCGGTGCGATCGCCCCCCGGGTGTTTCCTCAGGTAGGGCGGCGTCTGCGTCACGATCAGGATCTTGTTGACGTCGTGGTCGTCGATCTCGCCGTCCGTGTCCTCGTCCGACCAGTCGGTGAAGGTGTTGCGCCGCCCGTCCATCTGCTCCATCTCCTCGTCGAACATGAAGTCCAGTTCCTCCGGTTCGTCCTGCTCCGCTCCGTCCTGAGGGGGAAAGCGTGAACTGTGAGAACTCGGAGAGGGCGAGACCCCGAACGGCTCGACGAGCGGCGGTGACGTTCGTTCACTCATCATTTCAGCCGGTTCAGATCAAGCGTAAATGATCAAATCCGTCGGGGCAGAGGGTTGTGGGATGGCTTCACCTTATTGCCTGGTGTTGCAGGGGTGGGGGAGGAGCCGGACTGAGGCGCCGGTGAGCGGGTCGCGTCCTCCTTCTCCTTCTGCGACGAGGACGAGGACGAGGTCTGCGTCAGATGGAGAGGAATGAAGGGATGAAGAGGTGGAGAGAAATAAGGGGATGGAGAGAACAAACGTGTGAAATGTTATTCTTGTGATGTCACGTAAATGACTGATGTGGTGTCACAGATGTGGGCGTGAAGGATCACGACCAAACAAGTTGAAAGCTGAACGTGATGAGCCTGTGAGAGTGATGATCCGAAGTCATGGACTTCACTGAGGCTTCCCCCTGAACTCTATCGAGTGTGAACGCTGCGTTCTCCGTGCTGACCTTGGGTCTGACCGGTGAGGGTCTGGGCCTCTTCTTCACCTCGATCCAGGACTCGGAGTCCAGGTCCGGGAGGCTGGCGGAGAGGCCCTTGGGCATGGTCTTCAGGTTGGAGACGTCTGGTTCAGTCCTGTGGTGCTGAACGGGTGTCATGGTCCTGGAGGAGCCTCCTGTGAACACAGAGTCAATGATGACGACTGAAACGGATTCAAAGACACATTTCGTCCCCGGGTCTGAGCAGACGCCAGTCACTGATCTCGAAGGACGACAGAATAAGACAAATCATCTCAGCGCGTCATCGTCGGGTCACATCACATCCGATCTCCGAGTGGATCACCTGTGGGCTCCTCGCTCATCTGTCTGGGGACAAACTCGGGGCAGTTGATGAGCTGGGAGAAGTCGGTGTGGGTTTGGTTTGGCAACATCATGCCTGGGAGAGGCCACTTCTCTGGATCCACCTTCCGACGGATCTTCATATCGATCACCTCCACCTCCTGGCTGTCTTTGAGAGCCTGAGCGGAGAGACGGGAGACGGTCAGTGTCGCATCGGCTTCTCATAGTCGCGTCACCCGGCTCCATTTCCGCGGGACGCCTCCGTACCTCCACGATGACGTTGACGTCGGTGGTGAGAGCCTGAACTCTGTGGAAGCTGGCGATGAGGCCGATGGGCAGGAAGCCCTCGTCGTCCATCTTCCTCCGCAGGAAGAAGTCCCGCTCCAGGTTGTCCAGGCTGAAGTAGTACTCGCTGCAGAGAGAGGAGAGCGGAGGGTTGAGGTTTCACAGCGCCAGTGGATCCAACACTCGAGACATTTGAGCGACGTGACGGACTTACATCTGCCTCTTGATGTAGTCCTTCAGCAGGTCCTGGTCCACAGAGTACAGGTCGTTGCTGCTCATGTTGTCGTAGTAGTAAGTGACAGAGTTGCCAAACTTCTGGCCGTACGGTCCGTCCTTCATGTCGTACGACTTGTAGCTGTAGTGGTAGTCATAGTGGCCTGGGTGGGACACACACAGCGAGTCAGCCATTTCACAATCGCACAAGTCACCTTTCTGAAACCTTCACCACTTGTGATGTAATTAGACACCGCTGTTGACTGTGAATCACGGGGGGAGGGGGGGGGGCAAAACCTGCAAATTCTGAAAGTGGCTGCTGAGGAGGGAGGAGAGAGCCGGAGAAGTGTGAAAAAGGAGGAGCGAGGAATGGGAGGAGAGAGGGAGAAATCTGCATGTACCCAGCAGGAACACTCTCTCTCTCTCTCCCTCGCTCACTCATCCCAAATGAAACATTTCCACAGCGTTGGACCCTGAACGTTCTCCTGTGTCACGTCACATTTGGTCTCTGAGCTTGTCAACAAATGACAAAGTCTACCCACTAACAATGAATTGATATTTTTCATTTCATGATCGGATGGTGATAATTTCCGTCTTCATCACAATGTGTTTGATTGATGAGTTGAACCTGGTGCAGGTTAAAGGTCATTGTGTTGTTGCTGAACTTCAGCGCTGAGATCAGAGATGTGAAATGTTCTCTCCATGACGTTGAGTCAGAGAAGAGACATGAGGAGCTCATCACTTCTACAGCTCCACTGCAGCTCACATTAAACAACACAGGTGCACATCACTTACTACAGCAGACACAGAGATAAGCTGTCACTCATTGACTTTAATTAAACCTCAACAACACGGCACAGATTTTAATTCATCTCTCAATGTGTCTGTTTTTCTATTGCCAACTTTGAGAAAGTATAATATCAATTCATTTTGTTAACACTGACCTGTGACTGAGAAGCTGTGACACACACACACACACACACACACACACACCACACACACATACCATACCTCGACCACTGCCTCTGCCTCGTCCCCGACCTCTTCCTCTCCCACGTCCACGTCCTCTGAACCCTCCACGGAACGGCGCCCCTTCGCTCTTCACACTCGACACCTCGTCGTGATCATCTCGCCACTCGCGCTCGTACTTTTGACTGTGCCAGTCTGAAAGAGAGAGGATCACAGTGAGATCTGCACAGACGCAAGCTTCTGACCGAGCTCTGGTCGGTGCAGAACGTCGCCGAGCTATTTCAAAGTTTGAATTTGCAGAAGGAGAGAAACCAAATGTTGAGGTTTGAAACCAAGTGGTTCATAAAGGTATATTCAAACACTCAAAACTATCAGAACAGACACAGCAAACTAGCAGGAAGTACACTGACCTCCACATCCTGCTGCTGAGTCATGCTTACTGCTGCTTACAGCCAAGTGCATTGACACGCATCAGCAGAAAAAGAGATACAGATAGAATATGGCTTTGACCTTTGCGTTTACAAACATCGACAAATCTTTCAAACGGTCTCTCGATGTGAAACCAGCTGAGGGGCATTTCCAGTTACAAGCGTCACGGCTCCAGTGTGTAAACAGGCTGCCGAGCGTGGCCTCACTGAGAGGTCCGGCCATCAGACCCTCACCTCGGAGGTCGTTCCTGGCGTTGGGAGGGAGTCGGGGGTTTTCGTTCTGTTTGCTGTTGTTCCTGGAGGCCGAACGCTCCCTGGGACCCTCCGACTTCACCTCGATCATCAGCGGAACCCACTTCTGCTTGTTTCCTGTTTGGGATGAAATCACGAGGAGACGACGTTAGAGAGGAGAAGCAAACACGGGCTCCTTTAGTGGCACTTGCATTTTACATTTGAAATGGTGACAATTAAGAACTTTTATTGGCCTCTAGTTTCGATTTGTAAATTGTGGACCAACACAAATCCAACACAGGGAGAAGAAAGTGTACTTCCTCTGCACAGCTGTGCGAGACATTGAAGTCAGACCTGTGGACACGTGTTTCTTATTTAACTGTTTACTGCGAAGTGAAGCTACTGATGCAACACTGAACACTGAGGGACGGCGCTCATTACTCCTCAACTGGTGACACCGCATTTAATCCCCTGCAGTACCAGTGTTGGCCAGCAGAGCGCGTCGCTGATCTGTATGAAACATGAGGAAGGAATGATGAAAGTTTGGGTCGGTGTATGACAGACGGCTCAATGGGGGGGGGGGGGGCAGTTTTACAGTGACGTGGCCCTGTGTCTGACCGAGACAGAGAGAGTGAGAGAGAGTGAGAGAGAGAATCAGGGAGGGAGGTGGAGACGAAGCGAGAGCAGACGGACGCAGTCAAAGAGCACGTGGTCGAGAGTGAAAGCGCGTTTTTTTAAACAAGATCTGGATCCAACTGCAGAGGCTCGTTTGTCTTTTTTGTTTTCAGAGGATTTGAACAATTTTTACAATAAAAGGTGTGGTGAGCCAAATGAGTGAATCGGCCTCTTTGAGCCCTTGAATGATTTATATTTAGCGCAAAAAGAAGAAGGGCTGCAGATGACTCACGGGTCAGTGCAAAACAAAGCTCCTGGGTTCAGACACTTGGTGGAGTCGGATCAGAGAAGCAGGAAGAGCAGAGCAGGCAACATCCTCCATAAAGACCAACACAACACAACCAACACAACTCCTACAACGACAATACATGAGGAGGGGACGGTCTGATGCTGCCGGCAGCTGAATGGACGGACCCCCGACTGACGCCAGCATCCACCGCGACGTCATGACAAACTCTGAGGCATCGTCTCTGCCTCGGCAGACTGACCGCGGGCGTGTGGCGATAGAGTGCGAGCAGGCTAACATGTCTGACAGCCAATCACCTCGCTGAAGTGACGGTGAGTGTAAATGACTGTATCTGCAGTCTACTGGCCGTTTATTGAAAGTATCAGGGAGTGTTAAAGAAGACGATCACCGACTGGACCGTTAACTTCCACTTCCTTTGCGCAGCGAGTTCAATTGTTCCTTGGTGCTTCCGTGCCGAGATCAGAGCTGTGAAAACTCTCTTCATTGGTGTTTAGTCAGAGAAGAGACATGAAGAGCTCATCACCTCTACAGCAGGTCTGCAGGTCACATGCACGTCGGCCTGTGATTTTATAATGACCTCGTCTGACGTTAGAAATATCCAGAGGCCACGTGCAAATACAATGTACAGGTGCACGACCATGTTTGTATTTAAATGTCATCATGAGTTCAGTGTGAACACGTCGTCTGAGCTTCAGAGTCAGAGTGAACTACACACGACCCCCCCCGCCCCTGCAGACCCCCGGTGCACTTCGGTCCTAACTACCACTACAGCCAGATGGGCTCAGAGGCTTTGAGGCTGTCGTGTCTCTGAGGGACAGAAGAATAAAAACTCATGTCACTGCAGCAGTTTTACCTTTCTTCTTGGGCCCGTTCCTCTGGGAGTCGTCGTCACCATTCTTCTCCTCCCCCGAGTCGTCCGACTTGGCCTTCAGGTTCTCCTTGCTCTCCTCGTTGGTTTCCCTCTTCTCCTTTGACTCCTTCTTGGTCGTTGACCTCTTCGGGACCTGGGCACAAAATCAAACATGCGACAGATGCCATCAGAAAAAGATCTGGAGGATGCGCCGACGTTTCTGCCACAACATGGAAACTGACGCACAGACACAATTTTTTTTACACGTGGTTCATCTTTGATTTGTTTTTTTTTTGTTTTTTTTTTAAATCAAAGTGACTTGAAACACGTTGAGCACATTTCTGAGCCAAAACCTGCACATGATGCCATAAACAGCTCGAGTGTGATCAGGGCTCGCCGACGTTGAGTAAAGGTTACGATTTGTGACGCTGATAATGTCAAGCTTTGGATTTCGAAGTATGTCACAATGGTGGAGATGAAGCTCCGCCAACACAGAGACTGAGTCATGACAGCTGCTCTGCACATTTAGATTTTACAAACCTGACACTTTGCTGACCTTTAACATGTGCCCCACAGCTTCAGTTCCTCTACTATAAGATCATGCCTACAGCCAATAATACTTCTTGTGATGCAGCTCATGAGGCAGACTCTTTTCTTTTTCTTGTTTTTTTTTACCTCCGTTTAAAAAAAGGGTCATTATCGAATATTTAAGCAGTGAAGCTGTGGCTAATGTTAACTGTGTCTTGTCTCGTGAGGGTTGGGGTTAACAGGAAGTGTGACGAGTGACGTGAGGGAGGAGTTAGTATGTTTCAGGGTCATTGGCAGATTTCACTGCATCTCTTAACTCAAGCCTGAACAGATCTGATGAGGGCAAAGACTTGTTTCCATATTAGGGGGAGGGGGGGGGGGACATTTCAAGCTCCACACCAAGATACGACATGTACATCGTTGCATGTACATCTGTGCCGTCAAGGCGTTACGCGATCGATTCGTCTGGTCTGTTTGAGAGCGGGGCACTTATGGAGGTGGAGCAGGTCGTGGACTCTGCGCTTTACTGAAGACTCAGCGGTTCAGATGTGAACGTTCTTAAAAGGATGACTGTCTCAGTACAAACTGGAGGAAATGGGCGTCCGGCGTAAAGCTCTCATTTTGCGTGAGGTTCCATGTTTTCATGATTCCACCTCGTGTTCGGTCTCTTCTTCCTGTTGCGGCAGAGCAACAAAAGCTTCCCTTCCGTCTCCAGGCCGAAGGCTCGGACACCGAGCCTCTCTGCTCTCACACACAAAGTGAAACGCCCGCCGCGTTTATCTGTGTCCACAGAGCTGATATCTGACTTTATTCAAATCCTTCCACGTGCCTCCTCCTCCTCTGTGTTGGAGCAGCTGAACTATCAGCTGCACACAGATCTGCTCAGCCTGGACGACCGCAGGGAGTTTTACCTAGAAGTCATGCAAAGTCTTTAGTGGAGTGAGTAACGAGGAGGTGTGACTTTTCAAACCACTAACCATTCATGTCCTGCGCGCACGCGCACGCGCACACACACACACACACACACACACACACACACACACACACACACACACACACACACACACACACACGGAACACCTCCACATGCTCAGCCTCTGAATCAAAATACACACTTTTACATGCATGGTGGTTTAAAGCAACACTGCCACTGTGTGTCCAAACACTAACAACAACAACAGAGACAACCAGAGGGAAGTCCATTCACATATCGGCCACTGCTAAATCTATTTTACACCAACTATCACCTCGTTATTCATCTTCATCATATTTCAGAGAGGATGAGATGTGTGAAGAGAAAGATACAAATTCAAACGCTGCAGACTGAAACAAGGCCCACAAGAGCTGAGCTGCTGTAAAAGGTCTGCGAGGTTCAAACAGAAGGATGAACTGGTTCATGAATCATCAGCCAGGAGCCAAGACACCGAGCTAATGTTCAAAGCCCTGCCTGAAGGCAACTTATTCATAATCTGACAGACATTTATTTGACTCACTGTTGGCATGAGTTTGGGAGGCTTTTATGAAATATGGTTTATTGTTCTTCGAGGAAAAGTGAAAATAAGACTTGTTGCCAGAGAAACTGGCCTTTTGATTAGGAACAAGTCTGTAGAATAATTCTAATTCTTGATGATATTTGAGTGTCGTGCTCGGATGAGATGAAAATGGAATGTCACTGAAACAACGGAAACTGCCAACCCCTGAAATCCTTGGTGCGTTTTATCTCTGCATATTAAACATGCGGGGAGAAGTGGGCGGAGTCAGCCGGTGTTTTCAAACAGGTGAGTTACAGTGAAGACGGGAATGCCTGCGCCGTCAGGTGACTTGGGGTGTGGGTCTGGCAGCTTTGCACAGGTTACGGCTAAGCTTTGAAGCAAAGGCCTTTAAAGGAACCTCTGCCACCTTCTTTCATTCTAAGAGGAATTTGATGTGCAGACGTAGAACGTTGGTCTCATTACATGTCATCGTGCACATCATGTCCTCCACGCTGCTTTTATTTGTGCCGCAGCAATTCTCTAAATCCATCTGCACCATGTCTCCACTGACCTTCGAGAAATAGAAGTTCAGTCATTTCTGCAAAGTTCTGCTACGACACCAACAAACCGATCCATCAGCATTTCATCACCTCTCTCGCTCCGCATGAAGCTTTGGGTTTGGGTCCTGATCTGCTACGTCAGACTCAATCTATACCGATCATGTTTTCCTCCATGCCGAGTGAGAGAGTTGATCTTTGCGTCACGTTCCGTTTCTCCTCGGGAAGGTTTAAATGATTGTTAATGAATCAGTGTCAGTATGAGCAGGCTTGCAGGGGTCATGGGGTCATGGGTCACAGGTGGAACTTACACTGAATCTCCATGAGTCTCTGACCTGCCTGACAGTCGGCGGACAGGACACGGTCCGTGTCACTGCCTCGATCTGAACAGAGGGAGGGAAGAGCAGTTTAGACAGGACAATGAGGTGGACCATGATGAACACACACACGAACACACACACACACACACACACACACACACACACACACAGAGACACACACCTATCTCTACCGTTAATGAAGTCTTGGAATATCAGTAAGATATTATCTGGCCATTTAATTAAAACAAGGAAGTGTAATTATTAAATTATTATTATTAAATCTCCGGTGTTGTGTTGCTCTGCTCAAACACCATGAACGTTCTCTGCTTCCTCATGTTTCCATCAAACAATGAAAAGTGAGTTCGCGACGAACTGTGAATAATAATACTCTCTGCTCAGCTCCCCTTGGGTTTCACAAAGTACATCCAATATCCTTTCGGCAGCTCGAGGGATAACGCCGAGTCTTTACAACAAGGTTCTGTTTACTGCTTCAGAGTCAACACAGATGGGAAAATAAGGGGCCGCTGCTTTTAGCCCGAGATGTGTGAAATACTAATTAGAGTAGAAACCCATGTCCAAAGATCAGGTGTGAGTGAGGGAACATTCTGGATGGACACAGAGATGAAGACATGGGGAGGTGATCACAGCGATGGGAGATCACAGGGATGCCGAGTCATTCCTCCTCTGCCACAGGGAGGTGAGAGCTAGAGACGTCACGGCCACTGCAGAAAACTACCAAACCATATCACGGCCGCTGATCGACAGAAGAAGCAGCGCCGCATTCGTACAGGCTGCATGTTCTGGGCACCAAGCAGATGACATGTTACAGCAACGTCCAACTATACAACTGCTTACAGTGTTTACGGCGCTCTCTGTCCGCTGGTGTGTGTGTGTGTGTGTGTGTGTGTGTGTGCGCGCGCACGGGCGCGCATCAGTCAGGACTATGTGATACAGAGAGCGGAGGAGAGGAGCCAGAATTGACATGTTGACGTAAAAATAAGTTAAAATAAGTTAATAAAAGAACAAGTTATAGGCCTGCTCTGTGGGAAAGGTAACTTTAAACAACGTATGTTGTGATCTGACACTATATAGAAAATTAATTGAATCAACTTGATCCTCCAGGGGGTGTCGTTGGGTGGAAACCTTGGTTTATATACATGACGGAGGGCGTCAGACAGCACTCATCCACCCAACACAGGTTCACGCGCCGCAGGTGGTCACAGCATGTAAAGCCGCATCCCTGCTCATTGAGGACGAAGACCAACATTTCTCGTAAAGGTTGATACATACAAAGTGTAGCTTTGTTTAACCTGAGTGAAAAACACCAACACAACACAATCCACAAAATGCCCGCCATCATTATCGGCCGACCCCTTGGCTGATACCAGTCTTGTAGTGACTGACGTGGCGTTTCCCAAAGTTCTATTCTGTCCATTAAATGAAGAAAATGAAAGTCAGGGGGTTGTGGAATGATAATGAATTAAATCAGACGCATGATCAAACATGGAGTCAGCAAAATGTCCATGAAACCGAGTCCAGACATTTTCCAGGAATTACCTTTCACACATGACGAATGCAGCATGAGAACATCTGATACCACATGTTCCCACTGCTCCCACAAAATGTCAGAACCTTTAGACCAGGGGCGGGGCCAAGTGGGGCACGCGAGGAGCACATGGTGGTTCAAAGGAGGATGTCATGAATCATTTGGATAATATACTTGAATATGTCAAGAGTTTTATGAAACGGGAGAGGGGGGGTATCTTTATTCATCAAAGGATTTGAATTTACAAGGCTGGGTCATCAGGAAACCTTGATAACAGTAACGCCGCCCGTCCCGTCCGAGCAGGACACCGATGAAAGCCTTCAGTCAAAACACTTTAGGGGGGCTTCGGAATACGCTTCTTTATCAAACCGGGTCCCAGAGAGATCAGATCTCAACACGCCACGTTTCCACGTTTCCAACCTATGGGCATCGAATCCGTAAACAATGATGTCATAGCCCCGCCTCTCCCTTCACCCACATGAGCTAACACACCGACTACAGCAACAATGCTCATGCTCCGTGTCTTCTTCTCTGTTCCTGGTGTTTTTCTGTGGCAGTGTTACAGTGCCACTTTACAGACTGGACCCAAACCCAGTTGCAGGCCGGACCCTAACCCACTTGCAGGCCGGACCCTAACCCAAACCCATTTTAGACTTGACTTCCTGAAAGGAAACTGGAGGTGAGGGACACTCCGTTGGCTGTACTCTGTAACGTTGCCACTGGTTCCCACTGAATTCAATGAATCATTCAATATAATAATCAAACATGAATTGACACCTCAGAGTGGACAGGACAGGGATATTCACATCCATTGGCTGCAATAATCAACACTAGCCATCACTGACTCATGCACGCTGAACCTCGAAGAGTCATTATCATATCACAGCACAACCTCAAAGAAAGCTCCCCCACAATCAAGTCTCTGCGTCCATTTCCCAGAATTCATAGCAGGTGGAACTAAGTGAGTGATTTGGGGATTTAAATGTAACGTGATGGATGATGATGTTCAACTGCAGAGCTCTAAGAATAGAAGCTGCACAGATCTCCGGCTGGTTTATTGTGTGTGTGTGTGTGTGGGGGGGGGGGGGGGGTTTGAGTGGGCTGGGGGGGGGGGGGGGGGGGGGGGGGGGGGTCCCTAAAAGGACATCCCTCCCCAGGGCCTGTCCATCATCTCAATACTCTGTCCATGTCACCGTACCCACCTGTTATTCAGAGCCCTGGTGATGTGACCCACATTCTGCTTCTGGGGGACGTCTGAGCATGTTGCATCACAATGTTTTGGCAGTGCAGCCCACAATGGACAAATCAGGAGGGGCTTTACTGAACGCGTGGAAGGTAAGGCTGAGTCCAAACGACACACGAGGCAGGCAAGAGGCAACGTGGGCTTCAGTATCTCGCCCGAGGATACCGACAGGTGGCGTGGCTAAGGCTGGAATCGAACCAACAACCTTTTTGGTTGAACTATTCTACCAGCTTTGCTATTGCTATTGTAAACGACGCCTCCTCCGCGTTAGTGGACAGGGCACTGGCTGTAATTGAAAAATACTCCCTCGCTGATACTTGTTTACGTGGTACGTTTCTGGATGCGCTGTCATCGAAGGAGTTGTTGAGACGTGATGATTGACAGCCGAGAGCAACGCTCCATTGGTTCCAATATTTATGGATGCCTGCGTTTGTATCGCAGTCAAGAAGCGGGAGCTGCATCACCCATGTTTATTTCCAGCCTGCCTTGCGTTACATACTAACTCCTCCGATCACGCGAGCGCTAACGAACAGCGGGCGCGAACGTGCCGCAGTAAACAAAAAAGCTCCCCGCCCTGCTGCGGTTGCCTGGTTACTAAGGCAAATCAGAGGGTTGGGTATGAGAGCAGGGGGTTTCTTTTTCTGGGACCAATAAGGCGGAGCTGTGACTGACAGCGGGCGTTAACAATGTTTTGATTCACCGACGCTGAGGCGTTTGAGACTTGAGTGCGTTTCCCCGACGCAACCTCGGCGCTTTGCGCACGGAGACGGCAACTGCCATCGCAACAACGGAGCCGCCTCGGCGAGGGGTCATCGTGGCGACGGCAGGGAAAGGTATTCAGGTATTCGTGGTGCCGCGACCCGCAGCTGTATAGATGGTACTGCCGCACTTTACCGGGCCACGTGTTGACGGATAAATATTTGCTAATGAATGCGCGGGTTACCTTAATTATGACCTAATTAGCACGTCTGATTATGTTTAATATGGCATGATGATCGGAGCGGGACATGCTGTTCTGCTTGTTAAGACAGCGGGAGAGAGCGGGGAGAGAGAGAGAGAGAGAGAGAGAGAGAGAGAGAGAGAGAGAGAGAGAGAGA